>VZTM01036893.1:0-109569 GCA_013400555.1 Jacana jacana
AAACCCAAAAAACACTTCTGAGAGAGAGAGAAATGAACACAGGGTCCAATGGTGGAAAACATCATGCAGCATTAGGGCAGGCAGAACAACTGTAAAACTTAAAGTTATTACCTGCCTGATAGATCCTGTGGAAGATAAGCTACATCTGATCTTCAGGAAATGTACCTCTTCTTTACAAGCTCCTCTATTATTGCAAGCAAGATCAAAAACTCCCAGGCAGTCCCCCCTCTAGCTACCTTTTTGGCCAGACTAAAGCCAAATCTAGCTGCAGACAGCTAGGAAAAACTCAAAACTCACGATCAACAAACCAAGACACTATTCTGTCCAAGGTGGATTTTCAAATGCCAGAAGAAGTTACCAAGTCCGTGAAAACAGCTGTGAAGCTGCTCAGGGGGCTAATCTACTCTAGGTGTTTTGAGAGAGACTCTGCTGATGGGCACCAGAATAACACCCTAAAACTCATAGCCCAGATTTTTATAAATGATGAGAGCTGCACACTGCCCTAAGGTTAGCAGAAGTGAGACGTGCTCAGTTTTATTGATGTTGTGTTTCTTCTCTTTTCCTTTCCAAAAGTGAATACTGTTCAAATTACAGAAGAAACTTCACCAGTCCCGATAATAGGGGTGGGGGGATAAACCTGGCTTGTAGCTCTGAGTAATGCGTACCCCTCACCCCAACACTGCAAGATATTAGCTCAAGGCTTGTCAGCCTCTTGGGTTTTAATTAATGAAGTTCCTGTTAAGGACGTTTTTTTCATCACTTGCTCTATTCCAACACATTTCTTTCATTTGAAACCTGAGCGCTGTGCCAAGCAGGCCCACAATGTCAGAAGGGAAGGGAGAGTCTGTCTAAACTACAGTCGTCTCTCTGTTCAACTTGATTCAATTTAGTAGAATTTCACTTTGTTGAATGACAAGATGCTGTATTTTGACAGTTGCCTATTTATGCTAAAGTGGAGGCATAATAAAATCAGTTTGGCGTCTGGCTCACTCTATCTGTAGCTTTTACTTAAGAATCTGATGATCCTTTCTTTGGTTTGACTGACATTACTGTTTAGTTTCTGATTTGTTATGTTGGACTGTTTTCCTGTGGCTTGGTTGTTGGTTTGTTGGGGTTTTTCTTTATTTATTTATTTTTCCTTGTTAAATAAAAGTTCTCTTAAGAAATTGGCATTCTCTTCCTTGAACACACCCTTCCTCAGCTGCAAACCTAAAAAAGGAGACAGCATTGTTAAAAGGAAGGAATTTTCTATATTTTTTTTTTCCCTTTAAAACTTACTGGAAAAAGTTAAATGCAACAGCCGAACAAAAAACTGCTACAGCTTTAAAGTAACAAATGCTGAGGCTGTGACTAAGAGGCATTATATTACCGAGGCAAAATCTCCCCTTGGTTTTAGTATGAAGTTTTTCTGATGATGGACCAAGAGATCGTATGTTGGTATGTTCATACATCCCTGTGTTTGTGTGTACATGTCCCCACTGAAACGTGTGACCTCCTTCTAGTAGCCCTTTCAGAGATGTGACTGGCATTTGTCATCTCCTGCCTGCTCTTTTTCATACTTTGCCCAGGAGACGAGTGTGTGCAATAGGGGATTTTTCTTTCCCAAGGAATATTTTTAAGTGCCTGCTGATTGTTCTGTGTTGGAGGTGGCAGCCCAGCTTGCATTTCAGCAGAAGACAGTGAGTTTTGTGATGTTTATTGATTCCTGGGGAATTTAATTTCACACTCAGCCCAGGCACTGGGAAATCTTTATCCATACCTTTATTGCAGAAAATTCTCTTTAGCCAAAAAAGTGACTATCTGGGTTTTGATCTTCAATCTGGAATGTTTTTTTTAGGAGAGGGAACCCCAAGAACACCAAAGCCCTGCATTGCAGCAAGTCATACCTGACACAATGCACTAACAGCAACCATTTTTTTTCCTCCCCAGATCAGTATTTTTGGGAGAAAGGAGACTCAGACGTTGCTCTCAAGCCCCAGAATGTAACACTCCATGTTTAGCTCCATCACTGCATTTGCAATCCCAGCACAAAACTGGACTTAAAAAGACAACCCAATTCATTAGCTCAGCCAAAGAGTACTTGTGTCAAGAACATTTCTGTGGCCCTCTCTACCTGAAGGTGGGAGGATTTTGAGAAGGAAGAATTAGTAAACCTGGCCCTAGACTCATCTAAGAGTAAGACCTGCCTGCTAAAATAATGGTTTCCACAGGGAAGAACCCAGACAGATGGACCATGTCCATCATGCAGACGTATGATACGGTCTCCTTATGTCTCTCTAAGTCACAATCAGAGCATAGACCTGAGCCCAAAGACTCTAGTAGGCACCTCCTCTTCAACCTGTGGACCCTGTCTCTAGTCTTAGTTTCCCCAGTTTCAAGACTTGTCCTCTCCAGGAAGATTTTAAGGCATTTCTGCAATCCCATGCTTGTGTTCTTCATGCCCGAGGTAGTCTGGGATGCTGACATTTCCCTTGGAGTTTTCTGAAGAATCAGTCCCTGTACTGGTGAACATCAAAGAAACAAAACTGAATACCCGCACTTAAACCCTCTGTCAACAATATGATTTATTTTAAAAGAAAAAACACTAATGTTTTGTTTCCTGATCTGTATATTAGATGCACTGGAAAACTGTATTTGGGGTATTTTCTGAACAAAACAGTTTGTCATGGTCCTCATTAATTACAATCACTACAAATCCCTATTCGTTCCCAGGCACCCTATTATCCCAATTATCATTATGAGATTCTTGTTCAAGCTGAGCACTTAGCAGCAGCCCTGTAACCTGGAGGGAGGAAAAGGATTGGTTTCCAGCTGGTTTTCATGCCAACCATGAGGAAGTTGCACTCTCCATCTATCCTTGTTCCCAGATCTGGGTTCTACCCCAAGCTCTCCCTCAGCAGCACAGCAACCAGGCACAGCTCTGCACCACGCATCAGTGTTAAGTCATTAACAGGATGGCAGGTGTTAAAACTGCAATGGGAGCCTGTAATTGCATAAATACATCACTTATCTTTATTGAGACCTGAATTAGAATCTCCTTGAAACCTGTGGCTAGTTGTCATTTATGTATTTTTTCTTTTCTTAGGTGCATGCTGCCCAAGAATTACCAGCATAAAGTAATTTCAAGCCCTGACTTCATGCTGAGCCATCTCAGGGATGTCAGACTGAAGGACATCACCTGGATCACCTAATCTACTCCGCTGTGAGTAAAGATGTAACAGATGCTAAGCCTGGGAGGTCCCCCAAGGGCCTTTTCTATACAAAAATTCAAACATCATTGGCTACATTCCCCAACACTCAGCAAAAAAAAAAATAAATAAAAAAAATCATATCTATTACCCAAGAAAGAAAAGGAACCTCAAAACCATAGTATTGCACAGGATGAGCTCAGGAGAGACTCAAGACACCGCCCATGGTTTGGGCTCCTGCAATCGCAGGACACTGGCAAGATAAAAGTGTCCAAGGAAACTAACCAATGCACAAAATTATTGCAAATCTGATATGGAGAAAGATTTTCCTGGTCCTGTCACTTATAAGTGGTTTAAACCTGAGTGCAGGAGCAAGGAGAAATCAGGAGGGAAGAAACAGTGCACCTGACCTCGTGTCCCATGTCAGACTGCCGCCAATCTCTGATGGATCTGAGAAAACAGGGAAAAATAAACACCAAAAAACCAGCAGCCAAGTTATTCATCAAAGGTGGGAAAAAAAATCTTCCTGGCCTCTCTAGGCATCCAGTGGAAACCCTGAAGCATGGAATTAATTAAATACAAAGCAACATAATTAATTTAATTAAATGCAGTCCTTTTAAAAAGGGTTGCTCTGATTAATGCCTGCTCCTGCAAAAGCTTATGAATATATTTAGCCCCATTCCCAAAGACAACACTTGCAGGATCTTGATTAGAACAGCTAAAATCTCACTACTATGAGTGCAAGTGAATACCTTGCACTCACAGTGTGAAAGCAGACAAGAGAAATGCCACTTTAAGCCACACACTCAGAAAAGAGATCAAAACACCCCTCTGTAATATCTTTTGGGGCCAGGAGGCACTATTCAGATCACCTAGACTGACTCTCTGCATAATGCTAACCGCAGAGCCTCACTGTGCGGTTCTCACATGAGGTCCATCAGACAGTGATCTAGCCAGATCCTGCCACTTATTTCCATAGCAGAAGGTTTGGTGGGGGTTTTTTGATGCATCGGTTTCAGCCGCTGATAACACTTGGCAGCAGCTGAGCTCAAATTTATTAAGTCAAACCATTTCCCAATTAAGTGGCAGACCTTATCGTATCATTGGTCTTAATCAGTTCCCACACAACAAAACTCATTAAATAAAACATCCCAGCTGAAAGCTTTGGAAATGAGTGTCGGTCTCAGCCACCTCCAGCAGAGTTTGGGAAACTAAGGTTCAAAGACTGACAGTTACCATTGGGTGGTCACATATTCCAGGACTTTCTTGTGTGTTTGGGTTTTTTTAATTATTTTTTTTCCCCTTCCAGATGTCTTAGCAAGGTGTTTTCCTAAAAACCAGGAAGTCTTGCTTGCAGAGAACTGTTAAGTTTTATGGAAGAGTAACCACCTTGTCACTTTTCATGTATATTTTACTCTTCTATATATTACAAGGTCATCTCCTCAACACAGCTGACAGTCATCACCTGCAGCTGTCAGAAGCTGACACCTCACTGCATCATCAGTTACAAGGCCAGGAAAATCTTCTCTGCATCAGATTTACCCATGGATTTGGGTTTTGTTGTTTTAACTGCTGCAAACAGTGAATATTACTGGAGCAGGATTCATGACGTTTCCCCGGTTCACAACTTCTAACACTATGAATACTTTGATTTCTCACAAATGGGGCTAATAAAGGTTTTAAGAAAGAGCATTTTGGTTCTATGGAAATATTGACAATTTTCCAGTGACTTTAGTTCTGTGAGCAGCACTATAAATATGAAGATATGTTTTACTTTTAATACAAGCTCATCTTTTTGGTGTTAGTTCTTTTTTTTTTTTTTTTTTCTAAGTCAAAAGTAAAGCAAATGTTAATACCCTCTACTTCCAGATAGGAAGCAGATGCAAGAGATCTTAGCTGTTCTTCCCAAGGCCTGTTATGAGTTTTGGCTCAAATGTCAACATGAGTCAACATTTTACTTTTAGTGACAGGTTGGTTTAGTTTCCTATTTAGTATTGGTTGAAACACTCCAAATTCCCCTTAGAGACAAAACGCTTCCTCCTTAACAGAAAATTGTCCTAAAAGCCTTAGTGAAATTTTCCAAAGTATTTAGTGTGTTTTCTCCCCATTTCCTTGAAATTGCAGGGAGAAGGAATTTTATCATCAAAGTGAGCAGAACTGGCAAGGCATGAATGAACACAAACCAAAGAGGCTCCCGATCGCGGCTGTCTTTGATGAGATCCATACACTGCACCTATGTGCTCTGTCTGCGGGGAGATCCCAGCTGTCATGCTAGTGTTTCATCTCCAAATTTTGGTTCCCCTCCAGACCTTGAAGAAGTGACTAGAACTTGTGCAGATTTCATACAGTTCACTGGGTCACTTTTATGCCATCCTTCAGCCTTGTCTTTTGGGTTTTTTTTGCTGAAGGGTTCTTTTTGCTTCCTAGCTGGCCATCTAAGCATCTGTTGGGTTGTAGGAGGACTGACTTCCACAGAGGCACATGAATAACAGGGCACCCTGGGGCGTTGTGACTTGAGCTAGGCAGGTACAACTCTTTTTGTGAAAAAAATCTCAAATTTGCTGCTTTGCAAAACATGCAAGAAGTCAGCTAGAATCTTGCTGGGGAACAGCAAAGTGCAGGTTCAAATCCTGGCTGCGAACTGGGCAGAGCATGGATTTCAACATGGCTTTTGCAGAACTCAAGTGGTAGCTGTGAGCACCAGACAGACCGAATTTGCTTTCAGTTATTTGTCATCAATAGGGTCACTCACTTGCAAAGCGCTCCCATTTTTGAATAGACAGCATTTGCTGACGGAAAAGACACTTGTTGAAAATAGATCAACCAAAATCTTGGTTGGTCAGTCAAAATCTTGAGATAACCTCTGTGTGTCAGTGGGACAAGGAGTGACTCCCTCATTGAGCTTACACTGTGCCTGTCCCACCCGAATCAAGGTGATTCCAGCTCCAGGTGCTAACTCTGGCTCTGAAACACATAACGTACCCAGAACAGGCTCTAGCATCCCCCACCTGGACCATTAAAACCTTGCTTAGACTTTCACATTTACATGGCAGTGCGTAGTTAAAACTGAGGTGCAGAAAAATGTAAACTACCATCAAGTGAACTCTGATGTATGAACACCATAACACAAATTAACCTCAGACAGAAAGTAACGCAAACTCCCTCTGCCCACCCTTCTTCTGATCAAGATTCCATTACCTGTCAAGACCCCAATGCTAAAGGCAAAGTTTTGCATGTCTGCCTCTGCTATCTCGTTTCATTTTCCACTCTCTCCAAATCAGTACCAAATACCAAACACTGAGTCTCTTAATTCAGGCATTCTTGGGGGCGTCTTTCGTTTTCACCTGTTCTGAAACAAGATGGAAATGACATTGAAGAATTGACTTTGGTTTTGACTTCCACAGTCAGTCCTTCCTGCTCATGGGTGACAATAGGGATGAGGCCATCCTGAACTGCGGATACTCTCTTAATATCAATGGGGAATCATAGAATGGTTTGGGTTGGAAGGGACCTTAAAGATCATCTAGCTCCAACATCCCTACCATGGGCAGGGGCACCTCCCACTACAGTTGTATCTCTTTCCTGCTGGAGCATCTCTCTTATGAAAACAGGCTGAGACAGCTGGGGTTGTTCAGCCTGGAGAAGAAAAGGCTCCAGGAAACTCTCATCGCAGTATCTGAAGGGAGCCTCCAGGAGAGCTGGAGATGGACTTTTTGTCATGAGTGTAGCGACAGGACAAGGGGTAACAGTTTAAAATTGCAAGAGGGAAGATTTACATTAGATACCTGAAAGAAGTTCTGTCCTGTGAAGGTGGTGAGGCACTGGAACAGGATGCCCAGAGAAGCAGTGGCTGCGCCATCCCTGGAAGAGTTCAAGGCCAGGCTGGATGGGGCTTTGAGCAACCTGGTTTAGTGAGAGGTGTCCTTGCCCATGGCAGTGGAGTTGGAGCTAGATGATCTTTAAGGCCTCTTCCAACTCTAACCATTCTATGATTCTATGATTCTATGAATTTAGTTTTGAACTCTAATCTCTAATCCAACATGATCACAACAAACAGCAGAATTGTGAATGCACTGAATTTATTTGCCTTCCTTGTATATTTAGAGGCTTATCTACACAGGGAAGCTGCTTTGAAGTAAACTCAGGTGTAGGTTTACAGCACACACCTTCTTTTGTACTGCGATCTCACACAGACACACTTTCTTCAAGTAAGAGTGTAGAAAGTTGTTCTACTGCATGTTGGGGCATGGGGAAAGGATCTTCAAATCCCCAAAGGCTTTCAGTGGCCGTATTACTTACCCATGTGAACTGCTGAAAAGTTAGGCACCTCGTTGCTATTTATGCCAATGAATGTCTGTTCCAAAATGTCAGCTCTGTCCCTGCCTGGTTTAGCAGTTTTTGAAGACAATGAAAACATGGGATAAACTGAATAAATAGTATAGGACTGCAGTAAAGACTGTATTGGGATTAGAAACCTGACGTGCTTATCCTATATAAATAGGAATCAGATTTGCCATTGAGCTGTCTGTGATGAAAATGCAAGGAAGCTTTTGAGAATATTTGGAAGCTTTTCCCTCACTGATATATAGAAAGCAGATACTGATTCCTAAATAATTACTGCGACAAGAAGTCTGTTTCAACTGGAAAGCGTAGAATATCTGACTGCAAATATGATACATAGGAAGAATGACTCACATACAAAGGGGGTTGATTCAAAATGGAATTATTTACTCTTGAAAATGCCTGTTTATGGGATGATTTGAATGAAATATTGAAACTGAGGATTTTAATACATTTACACTAAGCAGGAGTTTCAAGGATGGATGTTTGAAGGAAAAAGGAATCTTTTACATAGGGCAGGCACAGGGTTGTTTTGCTGCTAGAACATGGACCTGAAGTCCAGAAAACAAATCAAGAATCTTTTTGCTAAGGCTTTGCACTGCTAAGATTGTATCTGTCTTTTGGGGAAAAAGATTTTTTGCTATACCTCAATTCCCCACTCTACTGAGTCAGAAATATAATAATTCTCTGGTTTTTTAGGGTCATTGTGAGGATTAATCCATCGATTTCTGTAAGCACATCCTGAATGCCTCAGATGATGTCAGCATAAGAATTGAAGGAGGCATTGTTTTAGAGGAAGAATAAATAGCCAGGAAAGATTTTGGTTCAAAGGAAGTGGAAGCAAATAATATGAGCATCCTTAAGCAAAATTTAGATGACCTCACTGCTGATGATAAGGGAGTATTTACCAGTTTTACTCTTGAGAGCAATCAATATTTTAGAGGAAGACAGGATTTTTTTTTTATTAGCCAGAAAAGTCTGCTGGGTCAGTATTACAAATTACAGTTATTTTTTTATGCATTTACATTAAAAAAAAAACCAAAAAACAAAACCAAAATGCCCAAACCCCAAAATGGGTTGCCCTTCTCCAGCATAAAATGTTGAAAGTATATGTTTTCACAGACTTGACAAGATCAGCACAAAGATAGGGCAGACTCAAAGGACCCCAAAAAGCTCCTGGTCTGGGTCCTAAACAACCCTATATCCAGCTTGAATACACACTTTCTGTATGACTTACAGTGGAGAATGACTTTCCAAATCATCTTTTCCTTCTAAGTTGGTGGAGAAGGTATCTAATTTACAGCAAAGGTTTCACAGAAGGATAAGCCTTAAGAGGCAATACAGAAGCTAATGGTAATGAGTCTGAGATGATATTTTTTCTTTTAAACTACAGCATCTTTCATCTCTGAGTATTGTTGGATGTCACTCTCCTCAATCCTCCTTGTATCTGTTAAAGTATTAAAGTAACCAAGATAGTAAATATTAATAAATCACAGGGCCTAATGTATCTTAGAGGGATTCAGCACTAGGGAAAAATATATTTCTATGATAAAACATTACATGGCCAACAAAAGCATTACAGTGGAACTTTAAGTTCCTCTAGACCATTCATCTAGTCTACATCAGAGAGGCAGTAGCATTTGTAGTGATCACTGCCATAAACCATGTCTCTCAGCTTCTAGCTGGGCTTTCAGCTGCACAGGTGTTTCATAGGTCAGTTCATCCCACCTAAGAGAGGAATTGGATAGTGGTATTGTGCTTCAGCACTTCCATCAATAAGAGAGACATAATCTATTGACCATATTAAGGAGGCTAATCTACTCACCTACTTACATTTGCAGGCCTTAGGGTCAGGTGAGGTGGTCTGAACCAACATGCAGTGGTCTAATGAAACTCTTACAAAGTTGAGTCTGTTCTTAAAGGGCCTGGTCTACTGACTAATAAATTCAGAGGAAAATACCTTCACTGACTTAAAAGAATAATCCAAAAGCCTTCAGTGCCTACAGCTAATACCTAAGGGAAAACCAGGAGCATCGAAGTGGTGGTTATGAAAAACTGAGACTGATCTTCTCTATAGTCTAGGGACCTACTCTAGGTGAAGTTCATTTTGGAGTAGGACTTTCTGAAGGATTTCTTTCTTTTGAAATGTTGCTTCAGTTTTTTTCTGCTCTGTCCTGAAGGATATAGGGGATTCCTGCAACATGCTGCGAGAACAGCCAAGGAAGATTTTGGTTTATCCTGCTGTCTTGTGTTATATGTCACAAAGATGAGGCTTTTCAATCCAAAAACAGTGTATGGAAAAAAGTTCTGCAAATGTGGGGAAAAAAAATCACCCTCGTCTTTATTTTTTGAGATGATGTGTCATAGTCTTTCTAGTTAAACTGCTTTCACTAGCAATCTGCTAAGGAAAATATGAAATCAGAATATTAAAAAGTGGAAATTAGACATTTGCCTTTTTAGATACCTAATAAACAGTCATATTTAATTAGTTTCAAAATAAATGCTAAGTATAATCTGCCAGTACTGCATCCAAAATCAAAAGAAACCACGGAAAAGGTCTGCAGAGCAATGTGTTTGGCATAGACCGCTTCTTGGAGCCACTCTTCATAACTGTTCAGGGCAGGGTTTTTTATGACATCTCCTTTTGTTTGCACAGCAATCAGTCACCCGAATATGCAATCAGTACTCAAGAAAAGAGGAATTTCATTTATGCTGTGAACTCTAGATCACAGAGAAAGACCATATTCGGTTCATCCAAGGAACATGGTTAGATACCAATGTTAAGCTAAGGTGCATATACATATATATATCCAGTACTAAAGTCATGCCCTGTTTAATGTTCTAAAAGTCCATAGCCTTTTACATTCTGTATTTCTGCCAAGGTCTACAAAACCCCTAGGGTACCATGCCTATAGACAGACCATGGCTTTGTCCTGGCTTGTGGCCTGCATCTTCTGTCTTTGTACTTATTATATTGACTTTGTTTCTTTAGTACAATAAAATATTATGGTATTCTCTATTGTAATGCTGTTATGTTCCATTTTCAAGAAGGGAAACTGAAGAACTAAGCAATGCAGCCTGAGACACGAACAGTATGATCAAGGAGCTAAAGCTAACTCATTCTTCTGTAACTGGAATTTTTAAATGGAAAAAAACTATCTTCAAAGTGAAAAGAAGTACAGAAGTCCTTAGTCTTCATATAAAATTATTATTCAGGGTATTGGGGATTTTAAGGAATAAGGATCAGCTTCTGCTATGCTCCTCATGTTTTTTTATACCCTACGTGATGTCTTACTGTCCCAACAATAAGGAACTACATAATTTGCTATATGAATGCCTGCAGAGAAGAAATCTTTGAGTCAAAGATACTTAGAAGAACTCAATAGCTCAGACTGTAAGCAATTAAAAATTAATGAAGATTATTGTGGAAAATAGAGTATTTTATTCAAAGTCACACATTAGTAGTAGAAATAAGGATGATCTTCCAACTCTGCTCTCCACGTACAGTGTTCCAGTTAGTTAACATGTTACACCCTCCTCCCCACTCAAAATTGTAAAAGAAAAGGAGGGAAGGAGCCTTGAAAGGTCAGCTAGTTGGTTGTGGGAAACCATGCTTAGCTAAGTGATAGCTATATTATTCCCAGAAAAATGCTTGTTTTACCTGTTCTTAAACACCTCCTGTGCTGGAGATTCCACAGCCTTGCAATGCTATCCGTCCCAGTACTTAATTACATTTATGTTTATGTTTTTCCCCACAGGCTATCCTAAATCTTTCTTGTTGCAATTTAAATCTATTACTCCTTGTTCTACCTGCACTAGATGTGAGGACACTTTTCTCCCTTCCTCTTTACTGCTAATTTCACATATCTGAAGACCATTGCCACATCTCCCTTCAGTCTTCTCTAGAGACTAAATCTTAATTCCTTCAATATGTGGGTCATGTTTTCCAGTCTCTGGCCGTTCTTGTTGAACTTGCATGTGTCTTCTGCCACTAGTCTACATGTTTCTCGAATTGAACATAGCAACTCAATTTAAATTTTGCCAAACCAAGTAGAGCAGAAGGATTACATCACATGATTCATGAATAATATGCCCTATTGTCCTCATCAAATAGCATCTTATTTTTTTTACCAGCCATTTCTTTATCTTGTGAAAACTAGTTTAATTCTACTCTGGTCCCTGAATATAATTTCAGAATTCACTTTTGGATACCTGCATAATTAATCATCTGTGTATTTCATGAAATTTCTCTCTCCTCTATCAATTCATTCATGAGGGTGTTGAATATTACCGTAGAAGACTACTGCAAAAGTCTGCACATGACATATTTCCTGGTAGAGAGTGTAGTATTGGCAAACATTAGTTTCTCAGCAGTTTTTTTCTCCCATGTGTTATTACTTTGACTTGCTCCTTAGCATGCTGCTTAAAACACTATCAAACGCTTATTAGAGGCAAGATAAAACATCTATGCTTCTCCCTTATCCAAAAGGTCTGTTGCTGTGCCAGAAAAAGAGTTTGGTTTGGCAGGATTTCTTCTAAAAAACTCCACAACAGCAAGTTTTGCTCTTGTGCTGTTTTGCAGGCACTGTAATTCTCACTTGTCAACTCTGGACCATGGAGTCACCTGGCTTTAGGATTTTGATGGAAGACCCAAGTTCCTTGATTTGTGGAACAATGTCCATCAGTGCATTGTTTCTTTGCTTCCTGCTCCTGAACCATCCACCTTGACCATAACAGTGTAAGCAGGCTGCAATCCTCTTATATATATCCATGTTTCAAAGCCAACCATACCCCAGGCTGCATAAAAAGCAGTGTTGTCAGCAGGATATTCTGCTCATCTACTCTGTTCTTATGAGATGCCACCTGGAGTACTGCATCCAGCTCTGGAGACCCCAACATAAGAAGGACCTTTTGGAGCAGGTCCAGAGGAGGGCTACAAAGACAAAGAGAGGGTTAGAGCACCTCCCCAATGAAGGCAAGCTGCAAGAGTTGGGGTTCTTCAATCTGGAGAAGAGAAGGATCCAGGGAGACATTATAGCTACCTTCCACTATCTGAAGTGGCCTACAAGAAAGCTGGAGAGGAACTTTTTACAAGGACATGTAGTGATAGAATGAGGGGTAATGGCTTCAAACTGGACAAGGAAGAAATTCTTTACTCTGAGGGTGGTGAGGCACTGGAACAAGTTGCCCAGAGAAGCTGTGGCTGCCCCATCCCTGGGAGTATTCAAGGCCCAGCTTTGAGCAACCTGGTCTGGTGGGAGATGTCTCTGCAGGAGAGTTGGAGCTAGATGATCTTCAAGGTCCATTCCAACCTAAACCATTCTATGATTCTATGATACTTGTCTAAAGATGACAACATGGTTGTTTCAATACCAACCGCAGCCCAAACTTTGGCTCCCAAAGGGGCTTAAAAGTATTTTGCTTTTCTGCTTTTCAACTAGACCTCAGTCACATTGGGTCAGAAAAAGCAACTGTGCTACTGTTACCCCAGCAGCTGACCTGGATTATGCATCACGTAGGGTGCTGCTAACAAGGATGCTACTGTCCCCACTCCCACCCCAGGAGAACCAGCTGTGGGGCTTTCTTCACCGGCCCCTGCAGACAGATCTGCAGTTGCTCAGCTGGACACAAGCCAGCCCTGATGTGGAAGACGAGCAGCTTCATCAGTGCAGTCCTGCTCCTAAACAGATCCCTCAGTCCTGCTGGAAGTGCCGGGCTGTTCTCAGCAACCTCCTTGACTCCTCTGGGTCAGGGCTGCTTCATCTGCTGCCTTGCTGTCATCCAGATGATACGGGTGCAGGTCTGCTGTCTGTGGAAGGCCACACTAACAAATTCGCTTTGCATATTCAAGCACCAGCTGCATCTTCTTTTTGGAGAGAAAAAGAATCTGTATCCATTTTTTCAGTATATTTTACAGAACTATTCAAAGCACTTTTCAAATATTATTCTTTCATGTCCCTAAATGTCCTTTTAGGCAACCTACCAAGTCCCACCATCTTTGTTTGTTTGTTTGTTTTTCCTAATAGATGAAGTCAGTAGGGGGAAATGGGTCTTACACTGCAGAGTGTTTTCTAGCCCTGGTCTCGAGTCAATGGCCCTACAACATGCAACTGCCGGATGATGGGAGACATTCAGCTATTGCAATACTCCTATGTGGTTCCCAGGAGAACAAGAAAGCAGAGGAAGACAACTCAACTAGCCTGCAGATATGTGCAAATTGGGATATCCTTGGGTTTGACCTTTATTTGATGAACACGCCCTAAAAGCCTATGTTACCCACCACAAACCCAGCACAATAAGCCACTGCTTTCCAAACATCTTGATCCAAAATCCCCAAAGAGCCACCAGATACTTATCGCATACTTTAGAAAGCAGAAGCTACTCCCCAAAAGTCCTTAGGAGGAGGAGAAGCCAATGGCTCCCAGATGTCCCACTGCTTCCCTGCAGGATAACTGGGTGCTCAGCTGTCTCTGGGGTAACCCAACAGAGCTGGCTCCAGCTCATCTGTTTCTCCCCAGATCAGGAATTTTGGGTCTCTAGGCACCAGTGTAGCAAGGCAGCTGCCTTCTATATGCAAGGTAGAGTATCCACACCTGAAGAGTTTGCAAACAATACGTAACTCAGGAGGCTGCATTGCCACCAGGACAACACACAATGTGCCCTTTGGCTCAGCATCATTGCTGAAAGTAAATTCCAGTCCTTGTATCTCACATTCTTAAGTGATATCTTGCTGCTTGACTTGCCACCAGAGCCCAGGAGCAGGAGGGTGAGGGATTTCTGTCTGCCATGTAGCGGCTAAAGAAGTGGGGTCTGCCTTAAACTCCTTATTATTAACCCTGGGACACCTCCTGTTGAAGTCTCAGAATGTGAAAAACAGAGAAGATTTAGTTCACAGTACATTTGCAAAAAAGCTCAGACTATACAAATAAGCATCTTGCAGCAACTGCAAGTAGAGGCAAGTTCCAGAAAGGGAAAAAATAGTCTGATGCATGTCATCTTGTGGTTTTTTGCTAGATTAATGAAAAGCCCACACAGCATAATTATATTTACAATAAGCTTACAGGAGTTTTCCCACAAGGTAGAGGAGAGTCATAGAGGGATCAGGTTAAACCAATTATTTAACCTTTACAGAGCTAAACTTGCAAGTGTTTCAGAGGGAGGGAAAATGAACTATTTTATTGGTTGCTTACAACCACGTATTAAAATAGTGTTCTCCTTTTTTATTCCATCACGTTGCAAGAGCATATCCTGGCAGACCCAATTCAGATGACCGGGAAACAAAATTGTTGGATGCCTAGATGACTTAAATATTCCGCTGCTAGCACAAGTTTGCTTTGAACTACCATGAATGAGTCTCCTTGCAAATATCCTAACATGTCTGGTAAGGCTCTTCGTAGAACGTGGCATCCAGATTGAGGGGTTTTAATGATGGAGTGAACAAATAAATCACTGAGCTTGACTGGGAGTTGCTGCATTCACTAAAATCAAGATTTCCTTTTCTGGAGCTGGTCTTTTGGGCTTGAAACAAGTGGGCAACTGTGGAAAGCACTGAAAAGAAAACAATATAGTATCATTTATCAGGCCTTTTGCAATGTCAGCTCTCCATTGTTCTTGCTTAAAAAAATACATATTTCTTGGCTTTCCTAATTCATCAGAGAGACATGTAGCTGTTCTGGTTTAGACATTAGCATTTGTTTTGTTTATTCCAGTTCCAGTGGGCAAAAATCAAGTAAACCTGATTAATTCAATGGTCTACCTACAATTTTTCCAAAGGATATGGCAAACTATGATAGAGTAGAGCTTGAGAAACAGAGATATAACACCCTAGGGGCTGAATTCTATGGATGCTGTTGACAGAGCATCTGTCTAAATGATCTTCCAGCTAGTACTGGGCAAAATCTTTTTTTTTTTTTTTTCATTTTGCTGACAATTTGAAAATATGGGCAAAAAAACCCCTCTACTGCTCAAAATTCAAACACTTTGGCAAACTGCATCTTGGGGAAAATATTCAGAACACTTCATGTGTTTCATCTGGATTTGAGAGCTTCTTATTTTTCACTGAGATAAAAAAAAAAGGGGGGGTGGGGTGGGGGAAGGGGGAGATTTTGTAACAAATTGTCATTCCTGTCAAAAAATACCAAACAATTTCCTTTAAAAATGCTGTCTGAACCCCACCCGGTTACTAGTTATAAAAACTGCAGCCAACACCATGCCTTACACAGCAGAAAATAATTAACTGGTACATGAGAAGAATGTAAAAGAAAATAACATCCCAATGGTCAACCTGGGGTTCTCCAGCTACTTGCTCCAAAGCCATTCACACATGACTCCCATGCTGGTGCTGGACATGGACACAGTTTTGGGGCCCACTTGGAAAGCCACCCCTCCAGCTGTTGAGGAAGCCATTCAGCACGGGCATCCCAGCCTGTTTGAGGTTTAAACACCATGTTCAGAAATGAGTAATAGGACCCCACACGAAGAAGTTAAACTTTTCCACCTGCAAATGCCTCCCAGCACTCCTCTGCTCCCTGCTGTACCTGCTCTGCATAGGGCAGGTCTCATTTGTATGGTGATTTTGGCGCGGGGAGGTGCACCACCTGGATGTGCATGGACTGATCCTTCCTCTGTGTCCTCCAGCAGGTGTCGTTTGCTCTTTAGAAGGAATCCTGGTGGCGACAACCAGCAATAAATTAGCTGCTGGCCTACCATCACACTATCTGGCCAAGAGATAGGTCAGTCTGCAGGCGTGAAGCTGCCCATCGAACAGAAGTCACACTTCTCATTGGCTTTCACACAACTCGGATGAGATACTGCATCTCAAGAGCAAGGTGAAACATTTTCAGTCATGAGGTTGCCCGTTCAGCAACTCAATTAGTATTTGGGTAGCAAAGATATACAATCCAGTCGTGCTAGTCAAACATGAGGGATTCGTAATCTTTTCACACCTCTGCAAATTAGGCCAATTATCTAGATACCATAAAGGAATTGGCTGACTCAAGGTTTCATCCAGGAGTGGGAGTGGGAACAGATGGAGTAATAATCTGAGGTTTTTTCATTGCATATATATATTCCTCTCACCGTTTTAACCAGAGCAGTCCGCACGCTACAGAGTCAAGCAGAGATATGAAACCGCCCGGTAAACGGATCTCGTTTTCTGATTCACCCACATTACTGCAAATGATCTGTAACAAAGCAGGGGTAAAAGGTAACTTCTTGTGGTATGTAATCTCTAAGATTATGCCCTGGCTTCAGGTGAAAGGAAACCATATCAACATCCTTTGTTACAGTAACTTTTAAGATTGCCCAACAACTATTAAAGCACTCTGATTTTCAGTTCGTTGTGACTTTCCCAGGACTCTGTGTTGGGACTGAAATTTTCCATTTTGGTTGCTAGTGTATAACTGATTTTTTTAAAAAACTTCTTTCCTTTTTGGAGGGGAGAAATTTAGAGTGAAATGGTTAGCTATTTCCCAAAAGAAGGTTAAACTATTTTTTTGGTGTTAAATTCTGGGGATGTTTTCTTTGATTTCTAATGGGAACCTCAAATTTTACAGCTGGCTGGCTGCTATGGATAGGATGAGTCTTGTGCATTCCCCGTGAGAATCTGCCCAGAATTGGCAAAGTGTCAAGCTTTTGAAAAACCACAGTTCACACAGTTTTAAGACATTAGGCAACCTCCCCAAAGCTTCCCTCTGCCCAATTATTCTGTTACCTCAAGTGGCAGAAGTCCAGGAGGTGATACAGAGGCTTCAGCCCTGCTGATGGCCCATATGGGTGCCAGGACCATACCTCCTGTGGGAAAGGCTACTTTTCCAGGCTGCCTTCTTAGAAACCTAGGAAAAGAAACAAAAAATGCAAACTGCAGGAAGATGCAAAGGTTAGGAAATACCAAATTTAAGAGTGCCTGTGCAACTTCGATTTGCTTTCTTGTGTCTAAGTGGTGTTTGTGCAGATTTTAATGACTTGGTGACATTGACCCCTGCTTCATTCAGTGTAATGAGGCTTTGCTTTGGGAACTTAACATTCTGCTTGAAGCAGACATTTTCCATACCTCTCTCTTGGTGCTTTCAAAGTGTGGAAAGGATAAGAAAATAATAGGAATTGAAGATTGCAGGAAAAGAAAGGACGGTCTCTTGATTAAATGAGGCAAGTTGGATTCAATTTTATCCTGGTGTTTATTAAGCCCATCTTTGGTCACTGAAACCAAACTTTTCCCACAAGTCCTTAATATGTATTTCTCATCTTCTAGATATCTGATAAGATGATAGATTCTGACTTGCAGAAGCAGATGTCGTTCCTGACTGCAGCAGAACTTGTCCTGCAAGATCAAGTCATGTGCCCCATACCGTGTCCCCTTAGATTTCACTTTTCATCAGTCTCCCTGTGTCTTGGTTCTCCGACAGACCAATGGGGATGACAGCACCCCCTCCTCTCCTTTTTGGGAAGACTGACAAGTGAATGTTTGTGAAGCCCTTGGATCCTGTGGTAGTGAACCCCACAGGAGAAGCCACAAGGAAATTAATAATCCTGTCCTCAGAATGAGATTTGTACAGTAAATAAGGCCTGGAGTCACACTTCAGATAATAAGCAAAGAACAAAATATTGAATTAGGAGAGCACCATCCATTCTGAATGAGGTGGTGGAAAATATACTAGGTGTTCATTTAATTAAAGACTTTTATAATTCATACACACAAGGGAAATGATTTAAGGTTCATTTTTGAGTTAAGAATTGATTTGCAACCTTAATAATGCTCTTTTAAAACAGTGTGTGGGTGGCATGCATGTTTGTTATAGCCTGCCAGCCAGGTAATGCAGGGAAAGAGGGAAGCTTTGAGCTTTCAGCCGCTGGTCATTTCTTATGGATAATTCACTACCTGCACATCCTTCCTGGAAGCTGCTACATGTATGTTACTGATGGCTCATAAAAACAAAACAAAACCAGAAAGATGTAATGCAATATTTATTTAAAATCCCTGTTTTGGGAAATCATTGAATCATGTCTGTCTTGAGGCATTGTGGTTCCTTTTCTAAATACTTCTTACTGAAGATATTTCACTGTAAAACAACTAGTCTTAGGGCTGCCTGTTCTAGGGCCAGGAAATTATTGTTTGAAGGGCAATTCTCAGCCTTTCAAAATCAAAAATTATTTGATAAAACAGTCTCTTTTCTTTAAGATCAAAACCCAAACTTGTTTTGAGAACATGGGTTATTATTACAAGGGATTTTAAAACTTTGTCCTGAGTAGACCAATGTGGATCACTGGGTTTTCACCTATGAGGTTATTGTTCTTGTTTTTTTTTTAATTATGACAGCAGGCACCTGGAGTCTGTCAGGGCTTTTACCTGAACCCAGCTGTATCGTTCATGCTGATCCCACTTACAGCTTCAGACACGGTCTCACTTATGGAGACAGAAAATCGGTGCTGCACCATGTAGCTGGCACACAGGGAAGATTTCCTGGCTGGAAATAGCTGGGTCCCAGTCTGGGGAGATTTGTAGGGGCCTGGGACTATGGCACTGAGCAGATAGCTCAGGAATTAACCACAGGGGAAATCTGGGGACAGGGTTGAAGAAGGCAGAGGAGGAAACCCTGACTGAAGTATTGTCCTGCATATGTGCCATGAGGGATGTGATGGGTCAGACACAAGCTGCCAAAATGGGACTACTTGAAATGAGCAAGTTTGGCTTATATCTAATAACATGGGTCTCTGGCTACAATTTGCTCTGAATTATATGGATCGTCCCCAGGCACTATGGGGGTTGAGTCAGACAGTGGAGCATCTGCGGTCTTAGGGGTACAACAAAGCAGCTGCTCCCAACTGTTGTTGTTATCTGTCCACATTTAGATGAGAAAAATCCCCAAAAGTCAAAAGTCGAGAGCATTTCTAGTGCAAGTGTCTGGAAGGCCCATTTTCACTAGTAGGCAATCGATTATTTTTTTACTTTTTTTTTTGCAACCACTAGTGCCTCTTGTCAAGAACATCCCTCTGCTTTATGAACACCTAAAATTAGAGTGACCTGGAAAAAAAAAAGCATTGAGCCCCTTCAGGTCCAACAGAAGTCACTAAAACTCAAGATCTAACCCTGCAACATTAGCCTTTTACCACTCCTGGCTGTGTAATTTGCTCCACAAGGAAGATAACACATTCCTGCCTTACTGATGCAGTTTAAGAACTGCAGCCAAATTTCATTTTCTAATGACAGACACAAGCAGTCGGAAGGCACTTTAATGAGGGGAAGAAACTGGCTTCTCACCTGATATAAAGGACCCCCAAATCCAAGAGCATGATCCTCTGGCTTTTTGGAGGAGGGGGGAAAATCCCTCTTCCTCTCTGTCCACTCATTCCTGTCTCTTCTCTACTTCTTTTCTGTATCTGTATTTTCCTCTCACTAAATAAAGAGACAAGTTTGCTTTTCTGGGCCTCCCAGGGGAGTTTAAAATAATCCTAAAAATGCCACCAAAAAAACTGTAAACATCTCTCTCTTTAGTATTTAATGAGTAGAAAGAGCTGTGCAACCAAGTGTATATTTTAAGCAATCTAATAGCTATTGCCATGATGAAGTCTAACATGCCAGTGTGTGCCTGAAAAAGAGAAGGGGTCTGGACAACACCTTTGCTTTCTTAAAAAAATAGCCAGCAAATGCAATAAATAATATTTGCTCTGTTGCCAGCTCCTCAGTTCTTATTTAACCAGCCAATGCAACAAAAAACTTAATGCAAAAATGTACTGCAACCTTCTTCTACCCCTCCCTCCCTCTTTTGCTCTCTCTCTTCCTCTCTCTCTCTGAGATTGGCTTATTTTAAAACTGTATTTCTGCCTAGGCATTCAAAAATGCTGAATGCCTCAAGCGAACTAGTAGAATAAGCATGTTTCTCTACTGTTTCTTGGCAAGGTCCACCGCCTGAGTCCTGCTTTAAATTAAAGCACATGTGGCTTGAGTTTAGCATTATCATGAAAATGAAATTACCACTTTAGAAAAGTCAAGTTATTTTGGAAGTGAAAACTGCAGGTCAGAGCCCACCAAAATTCCAAAAACTTGCTCGAAAAATGTCTTGTTGAAGGTTCAGAGCCGCGGACAGGGCATCCTTTTGGGTCCTGATTTATAGTCTTCCCCTTCATGGTTTCCTACATTTGTTACGCGCTCTCGGGAAAACCTTACAGACGTTGGCTCTTTGTCACTGGCTCCCTCTGCAGCTCCTCCTCTGGAAAGGGGAGAGAAAACTACATCAGAAATCAGCTACATTGACCCGAGGCTCATCCCATTGTTTTGAAGTCTTTCTGAAAATTGCCCTGGCACTGGTAAATACAACAAAACCATGTGGAAGCGGTGGGTTTTTGCTCAGTTAAAACCCCTCAGTACTATCACATTGATTTTCTTGCCGTCAGGCGAGAGCTGTGTGGAGAGGAGACAGGAGCCTGCACTCTCCCAGCTTGGAATGGATTCTTCTGTGCTCTTTTTCATGCCCAGAGGTTTGAGTGTGTGGTAAATCTCATCTGTTGCAGCAACATGGTGGTTTGACCAGGGTTTGGGTTTTATCTTTGTGCTCACCCGTGTGTATATATAAGTATTTTGGTTCGTTAATACTTACGTTAACTGTATGTTTTTCTTTTCCTCTGGCGTGTTATCATGCAAACCTAAATTCATCAGGTCAAAAATAAAAACAGACAGACATCAAGTCCCACTGCTGCTATCGAGAATGTGACAGAAGTGGATGTTGGCTTGTCACATCATGGTAGCAATGAGTCCTTCTGTAGGATGCCACTTATCAGAATCTGAACTGAACAACCCAATAAGTGGGTTGTGAAAGAAATGTTGTCAGACAGGCTTGATTTTTTTTTTGCTCCACAACATCGATTTTATTTTATTGCAAATTCCACTGACTTCAGTGGAGTGAAGCCAGTCTCTGGAAGGGTTGGGGGGGAGGAGGAGGAGGAGTCAACCGTCAACATGCCAAATTGTGCAGCTGAAGTTGGAATGACCAGTGCATTGTATAATCCTGTGGAAACATGTACGATGATTGTGCAAATGAATCTGGTAATCTGGCGAAGAAGTCAAGCCACAATAACTCACCCTGTTCCCTATGCACAGAGGTGTATACACTCATACACAGAGAGAAAACTGTGTCTGGAAGAAAATAATCTGTCAGCCAGCAAACCTCAGAGACAGTTGGAAGGACAGGAGAATGGTGAGCGCCAAGAAAATTTTCCCCAAGCTAAAAATTAGTAATACTCCCTTGCTTGTTGAGGTTTGCCAGCAAGACTGGAATTGGTAGTGAAATGACTACTGATTTTCAGAGAATTTCAATGAAGCCTTTAAAGAGCAGGGGGCCTTTGTGTTGTGGGGAAGAAAGCGCAAGAAGCACTTTGTTCTGGAGCCACAGTGGTGAGCACAAGGTAAGGAACAGACTAGAGGGTCACCAATTATATCCCTCCATTTCTCTTTGGTTTAAACCAAACTTGAATTTGTGCTCAAGATCTTCTGCTGCTAGATGATCCTTATGGGTTCCTTCCAACTTGAGATATTCCATGATTCTACTCCAATGTGTCTCCATTCTCCCCCATATGACTGCCTCATGCCATCCCCTGTGCCAAAATATCCTCTCATCAATTGAACACAGCCGGCAGGCATTAGGTAGTTTTCCAACACAGTGGATAATTCAGACTAGGTGTTACAGGTCTCTTATTGCTGACAGAGCACTCCTATCTAAGGTCATAGGATACAAAATGTGCAGTGAGTGGTCACTTCTGCTCAGATGCGCTTCCAACCAAGCACTCTGATTCTGCAAGAAGGCAATAGATTCTCACATAAGGAAGAAACTTGAGTTCCATACCTAAAAATATGATTTTCAAAGCTGAAATAAGCCACCTGATTGAAAAATTATAGCTCTTAGTGTTCATAAACAATGAGAGGTCCTAAATGAGTTATTACCAACTCAGGAAAGAGATCCTGGCATCACTGCAGCTTTTTGAAAAGAAGAGCTGATATTAGAAGTCTGAACAAGAAAATAGAGAAAAATTGTTAGCAGACTAACCTACAAAGCATAAAACATCGCTGTTTAGTTATACCAATGACTCTTGGGATCATTTCTTGAAAACTGTGTGCAGATCTGGTCGCTTCGTCTCAGAAAAAAAGGGGGGAATCAGGAAAGGTAAAGAGAATAGTAATGATCAGATGTATATATGATACAGTATCTGCAGAAAGAGAGACTGGAAAACAGACAGCTGATAGAGGGTTGTAGAAATGCCTGTGTTATGGAGAAAGCAAACATGAAACAGTTCCTATTTTGTAGAAGATGAGAAGAGGAAAATGCCATAGGAAATCATTAGTATTTACATTTAGAACAAAAAGAAGTATTTTTTCCTCACTAATGTAATTAAGTGGGGGAACCCATGGCTTGTACAGAAGCCAGAGGTATTAATGGGCTATAGGTGAGATTCAAAAATCCATGAATAATAGGTGTACTAGTGAACAGGCCAGAGTATCTAACTCAAAAACCCTGAATAGTCTATGGGATGACAAGTGCATACACTGGGGAAAATCCTTTTATTTTCACCTGCTTGTTACGGGCTTTACTGTTGATGCATCATAGAAATGATGGGGGAGTGTCCTCTTTAATATAATTATTCCTGGATTGGTGCACACAGGGTTAATGTGAAAAATCCTACATTCAAATCCTCTTCCTGATGTTCAGTTCAGACCCTTCTATTTATTTTTTTTTCCCTGCAGAATGCTGAGCCACCCTCTTCTCCAAGTGCATCCACACTGTCACGTTAGCTCATGCCTCAGCTTTGCACTTAGCCCTGAGCTCTCTGATCATCTGGGCCAGTGTTAGGCTCGTTCTCTGACTTAGGTCTGTGATGAGCTAGCTGGCTCTCCAGGCAGAGGAAATACAGGAATTCAGGAGCAGGAAGGCAGGTAGGAGATGATTTTGTCTAGCGGTTAGCTCATACACCTGAAACTCCTACTTGCCAGTCCTGGCCCCATAGATATAAAGGAATAGATACGGTTTCTTTTCCCATAGTACACATGCAGATATAGCATATACATGACAAATATTTCTATTATATATTATTTCTTAAGTATATTATGCAGCTAACAAGGAGAGTAAGATATCCGAGGGAGAGCAAGAGATCCTAAAAAATCTTATGTAGGCTCATTTATTGATTTAACCCTTAGTGTGTCTGTCCTGCAGTTCCCCTGTTTTAAGAAGGTGACAAGATTGTTTCCTTTCATGTATGGGATCTAGGAAAGACAAATGTAGTAAATGTTTTTAAGTTTTCAAATACTATAGTTCAAGGTGAAGTACTTTAAGTATCTGATAAGTAATTATAGCATACAGCAGTTCTCATTTAGAAAGATAAGAGAAAACATTTTTGTTATGATTTTTTTATTTATGTCCCAGAATTCCACTGCCCTATCTTCATACCTATTGTATAAATGTGAGAAAGAAATATATATCTAAAAACTCCAGTATCTCTTATTTGGTTAATGTCCTACAAGTATTTAAATGAGTCATTTGATGGCTCTGCACTTCATGATTGGTTAAGCTATTTTACATACTTTATTGCTTCTGTGATTTATTGCCTGATGAGGACACTCAAGAAAGTCTGAGAACCTCTTTGGGGTTTATTGAGCTGGTACATATTTTATGCTGATTTCAAATAAATCAATGTCTATTACAGCATAAAAAATGGGAGCATTGGAAAGAACATTGAGAACTATTTCCGGAGCTTTGTGTTCTGCTTCATGCATAAAGCATGAGGGCTTCATTAACATGGAAGTATGTGCATGTGAACCTTTAGGTCCTTATTAATCATTTTGGTGACTAATACATGGAGCTCAATGATTCCCATAAGCCTCTCTAAAAGAAACCATAACATAGACACTGTGTGAGATGGTTCCCTAAAGAAGTCTGTAACAGTAATGTCTCAGATACCTTGTTCATAGGGATGTCTTGATAGATAGTTGTGTTGTTCAGTA
This sequence comes from Jacana jacana, assembly GCA_013400555.1. Lineage (NCBI taxonomy): Eukaryota > Metazoa > Chordata > Aves > Charadriiformes > Jacanidae > Jacana > Jacana jacana. Next base: position 24,514 of record VZTM01036893.1, read on the forward strand.
TGTCCTTCCCTGCTCCACTAATTGCATTTCAAACAAGCCCATCGAGGAGTAAGGCAGAACATTGCCAGTCCTTGTCTTGATCAGCTGGCTCCTATGTCATTCCCAGCCCTCAATAGCTTTGGTGTTGTTTTAATGACAGCAGGACTGAATTCCCTGTGTGTTGGGAAAAAATGATGTAAGCTTATTGACCCATGACTTTGCTGTGATGTAAGTTCTCCTGTGGATAGTGTTCAGGTTTCAGGGTGATTAAGTCACAACTCTTTCTCTAGGCAGCTATCAGCAGAGTGTGAGGTTTTTCTCTGGGTACCATCCTAAGGCTGGAGAAAAACAAGATTCCTTGAACCTCTAGTTTGTGCTAACAAGGGTGGGGGAGCATGTAGAGAAGTGTTCCCCAGGTGTTTTGTGGGGTGGTCATTCCCAGCAGAAGACAAGAACAATGTCTTAGTGCTTAATGTTCTTTCAAGAAGTCCTTTGCAGTCTCTTCCAGCCTTGTACCCTCTGCAAATTTAATGTATCTTCTCAAAATGTCATGGTCTGGAATGATTTCTGTGGAAATCTCTTATACCTTCATGTTTTGGTAGATTCCTACCTACTCAACAGATAATATAATTTGGTCAGTTTTACACCTGAAGTAATTTCACCTGGAATATGTCTTTAGTTTGCTTATAAGAATGGTGAGTGAAAAAGAATTGATTATGAAATGTTTCAACTTTCCACAGTCAAAAAGACCTGTTTTCCTGTTTTGAAAGAATACTAGATTGGTTTATTCTTGGCAAATCCTTGTTGGCTGCTGCTCCTCTCCTTAGCATTTTCCAGGTGTAATAATTTGTTGCGTTGCTCATTCCAGATTTTTTCCGGGGCTAAAATGTAAACTGATTGGCCTTGGCTTCTTTATTCTCCTCTTTTTATAATGGGCACTATTTCCAATTCCAGTTTTTCACCTTTCCGCCAAAGGCTTGTCAAAGATAATTGCTAACATTTGTAAGACTGCTTTATCCTGCTCTTTCAGGCTCTGTCTGTTTCTGCAAGTGTTGTGGTGCAATGGGAGTGCATTGGTTGTAAGAAACACTAAGTCCCAATGTCCACACTCTGCTTGTTTGAGTTTTTCCTAGGACTAGTTTTAGTTTGGTCTCGGGGACTTTATGTCCATTAGCAACTATTAATTAGCACTCTCAAAGTGCACCTTCCTGTTTAGTTTCATTGTGAAGCCTACACTTGTCTGGAAAGCAAACCAGAGCACACTGTGGTGTTGAGGGATATGATGTAGGGGAGAACATGTAGAGTAGGGCTGATGGTTGGACTTGATGATCCCAAGGGTCTCTTCCAACCTATATGATTCTATGATTCTAAATGGACCTGGTTATCAGATCCTCTTGAAAAGTGCATCCCTCATCCTAACTCACAGGATGTGGAACTGCCTCCTCAGTATCTCAGATTGGAGTTCATCACTCCCAACCAATATGAGAATAAGTAAATCATGGAAGTACTCATTGTTCATGATGTTATTCATCTGAGAATTTTAAATGAGAACTTATTGAAAAGTTGTTAAGCATATCCTTGTTGTCAGCATCATCTGACAGTAATTCTTCTTCTCTGCTGGGTAATAGGCCTAATTTCCTTGGTTCTCTTCCTCCTGCTGAAGTTTCCATAGAATGATTTCTTGACACACTGTTTGTTTATTGCTACTTTAATCCCATTTTGTGTTTTGGCCTGTCTGACTTTATGCCTAACATATTTATACTCTTCTCATGTACTCACCCTAGTTATCTGCCTTCATGCTCCTGTATTCTTCTTGTGCTTGGGATCTACCAAGAGCTCATGCTTTATCTAAGCTGACTGCTCCTGTTTCCTAATGTTCCTCTGCACAGGTTGAGAGCTAAAACCAGAGCATGAATTTGGATGTAATGGTCGCTTAAGATCCCTTCCAGCCCTTTATTTACATGATGCTTTGATGGTTTTTTTTTTTGTGATGCCAGAGTATTTATGAATACTGCTGGTACATTGCTCCTTGGAGAATCACAATCTGTCCTAGTAAAACTGTTGCTTTCATGTGCCAGGAAGGGAAAAATCATGACCTGTGTCCAGACCTGACCATAGACTATTCAGGATATTCAGGAAGAAAGAAGGATGGCCTGTACAGCCACAAAGCCGTGTTTGCAGAACAGCACTTCATAGCAGGTCATGAAGAGACATGAGGGAAATTTAGTAACTGGTCTGGCTGAGGATTAAAATTTCTATGAGTCAACAGACTGGCTTTTAACCAGAGGGAGTCATGTCTAGCATCCTACAGCAATTGAAAACCTGCTATAGCCTTAGAAGTGTCCAAAATGTTATGCAAAAGCAGAGCCTCTTTTCTTTTTTTTTTTTTTTTTTTTNTGGTGTGTGTGTTTGGTTTTTTTCTTTTCTTTTTTTATTCTTTTTTTCTTTTTCTTTTTTTTTGTGTGCACAGAAGTTGTTCTGAGGACACAAAGTTCTCATCCAGAATCAGAAGTCATGGCTTGTGTTACAAGAGTACAGGAGGACTGGCAAGAAACACGGAGCCCATGAGAACAAAATAGCAACACAATGGATTTGCAGTATTTAATCAAGTTCTTGATGATCACAAATCTTGCAACACATTCCAAAACTACTAAAAATGCTATACAGAAACCAGCTGAGCCAATATTTAAAGCCTTTTTAATTTAACAGAACCCATTTTTTATAGTATCCAGGATATGTTTCTGGCTTTCCTACTTGTCACATGATCTCCTGTCCAGATGTGCTGGTGTATATCTAGCCGTGGACCAGCCAAACCACAGCACTTTCCTCCTGCATGTAGCGCATTACTGTAATTCAACCATACTTCTTCCAGTTACAGAAGCACTGCATTAATATGTGGTATAACAACAATAACACAGGAGGGGATAAAGCTAACCATAGCTTTAACTATGTACCTAAAAATAATAATAATAACAACGGAGTGACCCTATTCAAAGAGGTTAATTTGTGTGCAGAGTATAAAATCCAAATATGCAGTTGTTTTGAAAGCTTTCCCTTTTTCTCACCTGCAACAGAGAATTTGTGCTGAGGAGATGATTTCCTGCAGCTTTCTTCAGGAAATTAGCTTCCCCCTTTGTTTAGATCCCACAGATTGTGCCGTGTGCTCTTAGACAAACCCATGGGCAGCCAGCTTAGGTCTCCTACATTTTTGCAGAGGTTTTTTTCTCAGTGGTGGCTGCCATGTAGACTGAGAAGGGAATTCCAGGCTTGTGGGTTAATTATTAGCATGGTTAAGCGCTGGCAGCACGCTCAGAATTAGAAAGAAAAGGCCTGAGGGCTGATTCTTCCCTCCTGTTCACGGGATAACCCCACCAGGCTGACTGCGACCTCCCAAGGAAAGGGCCATATCCACACTCCCCCATGGAAAGTTAGTGGGATTCTTATGAATGGCTCCATTAGGAGCCGGATTGGCTCTATGCCAAAGAAATCAGTGGAGTTGCTTCTGATTTACACAGGGGTAAGCATGAGGGTGTATTAAATCCATAATCCTTGTCCCCACAGCGGCCAGGAACTCAGCAGCTGGATCCTGCAAAGTGCCACAAAAAAACCCTCCAGTGTCAAAAAGCATTGAGGATCCTGTGCATGGCAGAAAGCATTGAGGATGCTGACGCAGCGGCACCCACCAGGCACCTTAGGAGACGAGGAAAAGTGGCTTCAGCCAACTCCATCCTAAACAGCGATTTCACCTTGTGTGCTTTTGCAGTCTCCATCACCCCATGACTCAACACTTCATCTTGTAGATCATTACTGTGCCTTTGGAAGGTGGAGCAATGTTATTTTACAGGAAAAGAGGTCCATATTCTTCCTGCCTAGCTTTGCACACACAGTTTAAGTGGCAGATGAGTCTAGGTGACATAGATATCCCCTGCACTCAGTGCAGAAAGGAGGCCACCAAGACTTCAGCTGCCTTCTGAGGGTGACATTGAGCTACTACACTTCTTTCTCTATCTTAATTTAGACCGCCTGACTCTAGCCCAGAAAACACAATAGGCATGTTATAAGTGTAGGGGAGCATTTCTTGTGGAAGATTTAAGCACCTAATTTCTGCTGAAAGCTGAGGAAATGATGAGTCAAACCCATTTGGGTGATTTTGAAAATCTCAGCGATCATGTCTTTACTTTTGCCCCTGTATCACCTGTTTCTGTCATGGAGATGTCCTTGGCATATCAGAAAGATGAATGGAGGGCCCTTCATGTCACCCTTAACAGCAATCTTTTCTTGCATAAACACAAAAGACATCCAGAGGCTCCCACCACCCCTGGGCCTAGAATCCACCGTGGGGTGCCAAAACTCCCATTGCTGCTCCTGAGCCAGTCTAGCACCTCATTGGTTTTGGTGACATCTCCACTCCAGGTCTTAGTGCTGAAGCTGTCCTGACATGGATTTGAGCTGCTGCCTACTCACCCAAGGAGCAGTAACAATGGAAAAGCTCTGGGTGTCTATTTTCCCACTAACAGAAGTGCTGCTTTATCACGAAAGGAGAAGTTGAAGCTCTGCAAACCAGGGCATATGAGTTTCTAAGGCCCACGCACCTCAAAAATACATACCCACTCCCCACAGCACCTGGCTGATTAATTTAATTCATTTTGTTGTGGGGTTTTTTAGCCCTTTTTTCTTATTTCTTCACCTCTTGCTCTTCATCTTTCCTGATTGACCTCCATCAGAAAACCTTAGTTCCTGAGTCCCAGTCAGCTCCTGCCTGAGCATTGATAGGTGAAGATTTATTTCTCTGTGCTTCCATGAGATCTTAAAAAAATATGAAAAGAAAAAAACATACTAGCTTTTTTTTTTTTGTGAAATCACTGACATTAAAACACCTCCTGGTTCCCATTTATTCCCTTAATAAAACAATCTAAAAAAGTCTTTCACTCACCACACAGCATTAGCCTTCAAGCAGGAAGGGGATTGACTGCTTTTATTATTTCAGCAGTGTTTCCTAGCTTGGCTAGGCAGCTAGTGCTAAGAGGGTGTGTGTGTAAATATACATTATAATCACATTACAAATCACTGCCAAGCAGAGCAAACGCAGGCAAAAGGATGTCTGCCATCAGAAAAGGGACTGCAGCCCGGGTTCCTGCAGTTCTGGAGTCAATGGGAAGGTACTTTCCAACTTCAGTTTACTACAACCTTTGTAGAAAGGCGGCGCCTTCAAGGTCAACGTGTCTGCGTCTCTGCCACTGTGCCTGCACAGTTATCCCTATCACCTAGCCGGCAAGTTGTCTCCTCTTAAGCTTTATTGATAAAGCAAGATTTATTGATGCCTGTATGACAGACTCAACGTGGCCTTGGGAGAGTGAACTGAGGGCTATTCTACCTTGTGCATTCCCAAATAGAAATTTAAGTTTCTAAATTAGAGTCATGTAGTTCATGTCTTCTATATAGAAGAAAGCTAGAACACTGTAATGTTACCTAGATACGGCCAAGATGCTTATTTGCAGAGTCATGAATGAACACAAACAAAGCTCTCCCAGCAATTGCATCAGTTTTCCTCTTGTTTTCACCCACTTCAGCAAACATGAGATAAAGGACCCAACATTGCCAGTAAATGATTGTCACTTGCAACCCACTGTACTGAATCTGTTATTTGCTCAGATCTAGATGCCAAAGAGTTAGATGAAAACAGACACACCCCAAAAGCACATCGGTATCTCCTGTTATCTCATTTGCATTCTTGATTTAAAGTTTAAAGTGTAAAATTTTCCACCCTACCTTTTTTTTTCAGACCAAATGGATTCTCTTTTAACTATGAGAGCCACTGGGTTATCCATGAATATGTAACAATTTAAACACAACTTGAGCTCACTGTAAGTTCAATCCTCCATTCCCACTGCTAAAACCAGCCTTTTCTCTGTGCTTAGGCATCTTATTCCAGAATTTTTCTGTGGAGCCATGATGCAAATAATAATAAACCCATGGAAACACATGCCTCTGCTCTATTTAGGTAGAGCACATGTGGTTTCAGGTGCCAGTGAAGGTATTTGTCATATATGCCATGCTAAAAGACCTCTGTTGCTACTATGTGACAATTACTTCATTGAAATAGCTAAAAATACAGTCCTTTCCCCAATTAACTGATGATCCAAAGGCAGGTGTCCACCATAAATGTGCATAATGGACAGTGTACAGGGAAAGGGGACAGTGGAGGTAACTTTCTAAGAGTCTGAACTTACTTTTAATCATAATTTCTCAAAAGACTAGAACTAAGGCTTTTTTTTGTATTGCTGGGTTAAGGGAAGGCAGCATTTTCTGAGGTTTTAGGAGATCTTCAGTTCTGCTTGGCAGAGCAGGGGTGAGAATAAGGTCAAAGCAGAGGGACAGCCTTGGAAACAGCATCAGCAAGAGCCTGGATGTTGCTGTCATCTGCAACTGCTTTGATGAGATGAAGAGTATGTCACTTCCAGAGAGAAATTCAAAGAGCTGTCCATAGAAGCTCCAAGATTATTTCTTCAGCTGTTTCATTAGGATACTGTTTGCCCATAAATGTAGACAAAGTAAGCATTTTACAAAATGGAACTAGCAAAGTCACCTCTCACAGAGAAATAATTTTTTTATCCCTTTCTCCCATCTCCTCCACATTCTCACCTTCCTCCCTTCTCCAGCTCTACCCTGGTAGACTGTTCCTGTGCTGGGTGATGTTAAAATCATCTAATAGTACCTATCTGACAGTGAGGCACAGATAGCAGTGCCTTCTCCTGGCACAACAGGCCTTTGCAAACAATGCATCTTTTGTAAATGTTATTTTCATTTCCTACATCCTCAGTCTAAAAAAGGGAAGGTGAGCCCTAAAGGTATTTGGAAGATATCAGTCCTTCAGAGGTATTTCCTTATGCACCCTGAAGGATAGATCCAGTGAGGGTGTGAACGTGTTTCGAAGGAACTGAGGCAAGGACATTACGTAAGGCAGGAAAAAGGATACTCCCACAGGATCCCTGGCTATTCCCCGAAATCACTGGAGGCTGCAATCAAAGACATCTTCGCAAATGATTTGAGAAACGTTTGTAAAATTGTACTTGTCCCCTTTTAATTCACGCACTTTTAAAATTTTTTTAATATTTTTCTTCTTTGCCTATTTTTTTTCTAAGCTATCTTTTTATATATTTATTTGTGTTGTGATAAACTGCTCATCCAGCATTTCAAAGTGACCTGCAAAAGCACAGCTGGACCTGGCAGGCTGCAGACAGACTCCCTGAAGTGCCAAGGCTCTTCTGCTCAGTGCACGGTTCAGACCCAGGAATGAGAAAAACCAAGACCAAGATCCCAGACCTGCCATGGTTTCGACTTCTGAAACCCTTTGCTCTCTGCAAGTTGTGAGACGTGGGGGAATTGTGGCTGCAGGCAGTTGATGCTCTGTTTTCCCAATCCAGCGCAGTAGCCAGCAGCCCTCGTTCATTTGTTTCCCTGTTTGTTGAAATCCCAGCCTCCCAAATTTCTGAAAGTTCTTTTAAAAGGATTTTGACAAATGCCTTTTGCGTGGGAGTAATTTTGTATTTTGTGGGCATCGTCACATGCAGGAGTATTTTCTTGATTAAGTCTAACCTCTATTAAGCTCTCTCAAAAAATAATATTCCTTCTTCTTCCTCATATTTCTTTTGCATTATGATATCACATTAGATTACTAATGCAGCCAGATGCATCCTGGATAATTTGGCTTTAAAAACACAGTGTCATTTCCCTGTGATCTCTATCTTGATACAGATGTTGATACAGTTCAATATTATCCAATGATTAAAACAGGACCAAATCACAGCTCTGCATTTGCGAAGAGCAACTCTGTAAGGTACATAATGAACGAAGATGGCTCCACTGTACTCAGTAGATCCCTTGCTCTCATTTTGATGACAATCACAGAATCTTCATGGTTGAAAGAGAGCTCTGAGGTCACTGAATCTAACCACACAGACACGAAACCCCTCCACAATCTTGGCCACTAGAACATGCCCTGAAGTGCCACATCTACACGTTTCTTAAATACCCTGGCGGGATGGTGACTCAACCACCTCCCTGGGCAGGCTGGTCCAGTGCCTGAACACTCTTTCAGTAAAGCAATTCTTCCTCATATCCAATCTAAACCTCCCCTGCTGCTTGAGAACATTCCCAGTTCCCTTTAGGCAGGAGCAGGTGATGCTGGTGAGAGCTGGCTGGAAAACTCTCCCTGGCACCATCACGGTTTGAGGAACTTGGTCCCATTGATTGTGTGGGCCGTACAAAACGTTACTGACACATTGACAGATACTCCAAAAGAGAAGAATTTTGAAAAGGTGAAATAGAGTTATAGTGGCACGATTGAAAAGGAAGGGTAGAGGGAGAGGAAGTGAAAAAACACAGGGGGTGCTAATATTGTGGTACGGCACAGGGATTCAGTAGGAATCAGAGATTCATGCTATTACATACAGGTGGACCACAAGCAATTCTGAGCTCACATCTGCAGTGATCTGTGTCTTTTGCCAGAATTTTTTACCACTTGCAGTGAACAAAGTAGTCAACACCACAGTGAAGTGACTCTATAGTTTTTTTAATGGCTCTTTCTGCCCTCCTCGCTGTACATCATGGATTTGACTGCAGCCAAAAACACATGTTCTTTTAATTGAATTCAAAGTGGAGATGGAACCAGCAAAGGTTTAAATTACAAGTGGAAAAAAGGGAGTTTGCAAAGTGAGGGCAGTTCTGTGACTCTGAAAACCCACTCTCCCGAATCCCCTGCTTTCTCAAAAAAACGTTCGAGATTTTTGCTTGCCCCAGACGCTGCAAAGTTCAGCCCTTCCTAATTTAATCACTTAAACTCTGCTTAACTGCAGACTCCAGCATGTTCACAGCTTTCTGTAGATGGTTATCACATCCCCTTTAGCCATTGTTTAGCCAAGCTGCATGCACAACATTCTTTTAATCCTTGTAAAATCAAGGCAAACCAGCTATCATTTTTGAACATGCATAGAAACGCATCTTTTCCCAATGCTGTCAGTGACCCACAGCCATTTATTAGCTCTCTTAGCCATCTGTAAAAATCCAGTAGAGGGAGGCATTACACAGATGTGGTTCTTCAGCTGAGGAACTATCTTCAGATATTTAGGGTCAATAAAATGAAGCAAGGTCACAAACAACCAAAGGTCTGTCTGGCTAGATTGGTGGGGAAAAGAGAGAAGGTTCGTAAAGGAAGGAGAAACATGCTTCCTGGGATGGCAAATTAATCTCCCAGTGCTCAAGGTGTTTGAGACAGAGATGAAATTACTTGTCCAGGGAGGGCACTTGGGGAAAAATAATCTTTGATTTAGACTTTCCAGAAAATATGTGGAATACAGCTTTTCCATGAAGTCTATGCGTGAAATCCATAGTGACTCATGTTGATTTAGCAGATGTAAGTCATGTAACTGCACATGTTACTTTCCCATCCATTTCAAAAAAAAAGAAAAAAGAAGTAAAACACAACCTTTTTACTTATTGTGCCTGTTCTTCTTTCTGCTCTACACGTTTAGTTGTAGCTGAAGTAGCAGGAAAAGTTGTTATAAGGCAGGACACTTACCCTGCAACATGTAGCTCCCGTTGGGAACCCACAGAATCAAGTTCTCATTATGAACTCTATTTTCACCTCCCACATTGTAAGCATTGGGAAAAAAAAGAAGGGGAGGGTTGGCCTGGAAGAATATAGAATTTCTTCCTTAGGAGAAGCAAATTGAAAACTAATTTTCAAGGAAGAGAAGCTTTCTATCAGCAGTACCATTATTTCTTATTATTGGTTTGTATGGCTTTAGCACCTGGAACCTCCATCCGCAATGAGGCCTTGGCTTTCCTGGTTGCTGCAGGATAATACAGGGGGAAAATAACTCCTAAACAGGTAAAGCAAAGGAGAGCAGTTTGCTCCCATTGTACAGATGGAGACCTGGTAAAAGGAAATGTTAAGGCACTCATCCACATTTATGCTGCCAGCAATGGAGCCCAGATCTCTTGAGTTTGAGTCCAATGCTTTAACCACAAAGCCCTCCTCTCTCCAGTTTCAGTGTTTAATTAATGGTGATGAGGTCTGCAGCTTCCTCTTATCAAGCCACCCTTTCATCAGTGATGATATTGTGGTTATTCCCCTGCTATGTGTGTGGCTGTCTTCCAGTTAAATTACCAGCTCCTGAAATCATGTTCACAAGCATAGAATTTGCTAATCTTTCCCAAGTCCCTTCTTAAATGTGAAGCCAAAGTCAGCTTTCAGTGCACACTCATTTTATGCTACTGACTAATGTAGAGCAGTAATGGCAAAACTTCTTGGGATACGTGGATGAACTGAGATTTCTGCTACCATCCATGTTGCCACCTGAAATGTGTGGTCTTTCCCTTTCTTCCTGCCACCAGTTCAGCACCGTAACTTGTTTTTTCTAAGGGACTTAGAACATCAAAGGAAAATAACCTCTTTCATTCATGCCTCCTCTGGTTGAATTGGGAGATAAATATCACCTGGTCCTGAAGGTTTTTCAGATATGGGGTTTTCAGATTTTTGTGTCTGTTCTGGCAAATCCCCTTATTCTATAGTTTCCTAATATTTGTCTCTCTCCGTTGTGAGCATCAAGTGAAGAGCTCTGTAGGGATTGTTTGCCACCTCCAACACTTTCCTCTTGTTAAAAGAGGACTACATTTAAGTTCATGACACAGGCCCAAGTCAGGACCAGTTCTAGACCCTTCCATCAGCCTCGCATCAAGCTGAATAGACTATGTTGCACATCAGAAACATTATTTTTACCAATGTTGCTTGGAGGTTATCAAAAGATACCTCATCATATAATCATAACTAGCTTTGCTTCATTATTCATTTTATCTTACTTCAATTGTGCTTTTCTTGGATAAAACTGCAATCTGGGGGTCTGGAAACAACATGTCTCTGTACCATCTTTTGGTGAAATGAAAAAAAAAGGAAGTCCAAGCTTTATTCCCATGTGTGACACACTGTGCTCATACGAATGGTTTCACTTGCAAATGATATTAATTTCTTGTGCATCAGCAAGATACTATTTTACATGTTCTGTGACCAAAAAGAAGCAGAAGTGGATGTAAAATTATTGATGAAGTCTTTATAGCTTCTGTATGAATAAAACCAACAGGCCAAGGCTCAAGTCCAATGATCAGAGAACATCCCACACTGGCACCCTTCAACTCACCTCCAGAGTAGGGTGGCCACATCCAAACAGTCTATTGGGAAGCCTCCTGTTGAAAGGTCCTTGATACACACCAGTAACCAGACCTAAACACTACCTGGCACAAAGCTAACTGGCTCGGACAAAATTAATTCTGGATTATGCACTAACGATTTATCATCTGGACAGTCATATGCCAGGGCTTGTGCCCGTTCCCTGGCTCTTTGAAAAGCATCAAATGGTCCTAGCCTCTGGTCCAATCCTTACATCAGTCTTCGTTTCTTAGCAAGAGTAGGAGAGAGTTGGATACGTGTGGGGCTCAGCTATGAGAGGTCCTGCCCTGTGTGTGTGTGTGTTATAGGTGTTTCCTTAGAGTAGCACAAAGTGGAGGAGCACGGTCTCCTTTTGTGTCTCTAGCTCCTGGCTCCCATCACCAAGGCTGAATACCCTATGGACTGAAATCAAGCCCTGGAGCCCAAACACATGCCTGTCTGAAGAAAACACACTGGGAGATGGCATAAGAGTTGCATGACATCCTCAGTGCTGTAATCATTAGTGACAAATCTAAGTAATGGCAGCACTGGGAACGGGATTCATCTCACCAAGCTTTTGATGTCTACAGTGTAGACATTTCTGTCTTAGAGCTTCTACAACCAAAAAGGGAAATAGACACTTGTTCCATCACATTTAGTTTGAACTGTTTCAAACATTTACTTGATGAAGTCAACCATGCTCTAGAAGTATCTGTTTTATTCTCTGCTGATAGCTAGTCTAGACAATTAACTCAAATGGAGCCATATGCACATGGTCATATGGATTCCTACCCTTGCACCTGGCTCAAACGTAGAGTGGAAGCAGCAAAATGTGTGATGCCAAAAACAAACCAAGATGGGGAGGAGTGAAGAAAGGGGGCAAGTGGCATGCTATGGAGACCTTTGCCCACCAGAGGCAATTTGAAACCATTCTGTGGGCTCCTGGCCAAGACACTGGGGCATTTTCTTTATTATGAGAGTGTTGCCAATTCACCACTGGTCTTTTTTCTTGAATTAATGCCATTTAATTATTAGATTCACTGTTTATGAATGGGAAATATTGGCTAGGGTACCTATGGGAAGTATTTGGTTTCTTAAGGTTTCTGGGCTATTTTTTCTGAGCAATTTTAACTTGTAATTTTAAGAAAAAAATTTAGACACTCAGCTTGGTTTTTACTGCTGCCAACACCACCTGGCAGCCTGGTTACATATACAGAAAATCTCATCTGTCATCAGTAAAAGGTCAATCCTGCAGACCATGCTGGGGCAGAATTCCCACCCAAGGCACTAGGAATCCCTCCAGAATAAGGAAGGCAGGACTGAGCTCTTATTTTGTCCAGGTTCATCTCTTCTTGTGTTTTGTTTTTCATCCCATTTGACAGAAAATAAAATTTGCTGTACTTGACTGTTAGAGCATCAGCTTGTGTCTAGGTCTGAGACTGGCACACACCCAGTGTTTCAATCAAAGCCAGAAGACTGAGAGAGAAGGAGAGCAAGAACAGCCCTTTGTAAAGACCCTGTCATCCAATTTTGCAATGTTCCAGAGAAGGAAAAACTTACTTACTGACCCCTGTGGTTACCAGCTTATACCTTGAAGCATGAAATTTGATTACCTTTCTCCTCTAACTGGTCATCAAATAATCTTACTTTTTTTTTTCTCTTTTTTTTTGTATTCCAACCAGAGCATTTGACTCACTGGTCTTCTACAGAATGAATCCATCAGTTCTGCTTTGTCCTTCATATGGTTTTTGCACTTTCTTTCGCATCTGCTAGAGTCCCAGTTTAATCTTAATGCACTGCTGCTTGGCAGCGCTCATAACACTCGGGCATGCATTAATTGATCGTTGGACATACTCTCTTTCCCCATCTGCTTCACTGATTTGTTCCATTCAATTTCATCCAACACTTCTTGCATCAAATTGTGCTGTAATTTCCTCTGCTGAAGTTCAGCATCCTTCGTGTTTGACTCCTGGGTCTCTCCATAGTTCTAATTACAAACCTGGAGGATTTAGTTGGAATTTTAATGGTAATATAATATTAAGCCTAGAGCCAAAAAAAGTACTCTGTACTTTGGAACTACCATGAACAGAGAGGCAGATCAGGGAGTGGGCTTTAAACATAAACGTGCAAAAAACATTTAAGGAGACTTATCCTTAGTTTAAATTCTCTTTTTTTTTTCCCCTTGACCAACTCATTTTATTAGGGAATGTTTAATTTGTTAAATTGAAATGTTCAGATCCTTTAAAGAGAAAAGAGTCCAAAAATGTAGTCCATATTTCATGCCAAAGTGTTATTCCAGAGTTTGCCACCCATTTGTGTTTCAGTAGAAATACTTGCCTCCCACTCATTGGCACTGGCTCAAAACTCTTTTTCTCAAAGGAGGTGCTGAAAAAGCATCTGAGTATTAATTTGTCTTTTGTGGGAGGTTTTAGTGTTGTTATAAATCACTATAAATCACAAATCAGGTTTTAAATGGGAGACTTCATAAGCCGCTCTCACTGCATAAGGCTGTGAAAATGAAAAGCTTAAAGCAAATGTTATCTTGATGTGTTACATTTAAATTGCTTCTAGCAGACTTTGTGGCCTGGTTTTGCCAGTGTCTGACCTTCTCTTCCAAATGGTGAAGGGAAGTGTGGTGGGCATCTCCTCCTACAGTGATGAACGCAATTCAAAGCTCCCATTTGTCAAAGGGAGAGACTTCAAGTACCACATCCAAATTTATTGGGCAGACTTTTCCATAGGGATCTCATATCCCTGCAAGCATTATTGGTAACTTACCCAGTGCACAATCTGAATTGGAGATCTTAAGCACCACAACAGCGCTACTTGTTATGATATCAAATACATGTGATTCCATACGTGCAGTTCTGAGTGTTTCAAAACCCCAGCCAGAGACCTACTAATGCCCTCTATTTACTTGACATTTTTCATTCTGAGGTATTTTTGTGAGTCTGATACACCAGCCATGTGTAGGTAATTATCAGTAATCATCACTAATTGTTTTTACAATTCTTTTTCCAGTTTGGCATTGACTTTGAAACGGCAGCTTAACATGAACTCATCAAAATGTAGACTTTGTGAAGACAACATTTCTGAATAGGAGCTGTATAGGGAGTTCAACGAGACAAAGCGTTCCAAACTGGCCCGTGGCCAGAACACCAAAGTCATTGCTAGAAGCCATGGGATCTTTAATGCCCACAAAGTGGTCAGGACCTCCGCTGAGTTTTATGAGTGTAATGTCTCACCCGAAGAACAACTTCTTCAGCAGCACAGTACCCCATTGTATTGCACTGGACTCGTTCATGTGCAAGGAGAAGAGTACCATTCAGTGAACCGCTCATGCCAATGCATCCAGCAGACCAGACTGTCTTAGTGCGTCTTCCAACCCAGCAGACCACCTGTCTTGGCTCACCACATGTGGCTGAACGCCAGTGGAAGATGGCAAAGCTCTCCGCCTTCTCAGATAAAGACATTTTTGGGGCCTCGTGGGATTTGTCCAGCTTTACTGAATTTTGTTCATACCTTCATGCTCCAGCCTGACAGTTTGCAGAGCGGAGGGGAATCCAAACAAGAGCTGGACTGCTCTTCCTTTCGGTCTACAGCAGCTGGGGTTAGCATCTGAGCCCTCCGGGCGGTCCATTGATAATAGGCTACTGAGAAAATGCACTGAATCAGCATGTCCTAACACTGCCTACGCCAAACTACCTTTGACTGCCTGGGGCCATACTTCAGGTGGTTAAAATACACTTGAACCACCCGCTCAGCTGAGAGAAGCGAGTCCTGGATATTGCGATAACTTTCTCACCTTCACTGCTATTACAAGCCTGGTTGCTTTTGCCAGTGTGTAGACCCTGCTGTGAGTTTAGCCCAGCAATGCTGAACTGGTACATTGCCCTTAGGACAAGAAGTGTGTGCCACCCAGCATGGGTTAAAACACGGGTTTTTTCAGTTTCCCCTGCCATTTAGAGTTAGCCACAGGACTCCGATCCTTTCTCCAGTGACTTTCAAACATTTCTCTGCCCACATCCAACAGCCTTATAGCAGCTTTCTGCAGAAAAGAGGAAGCCAGACTGAACCCTTAGGAATGTGATCAGACTCTAGGCTTGTTTTAGGATGTCAAAGCAACTGCAATAATGATGGGGTTATCCTATAGCCACTACTGACAGTTCAACACACTGTCCCAATCTCGCTCAAGTAGCTCGACTACACACACCATCAGTTGATGGGACTAGGAGTGAAAGTTAGGCCATTATTTTCTGCAAAGGAAAAGGTGAAAGATTACCTCATTATTTAAATAAATCTAACTTTTAAAGCTTCACTGCGGGTTTAGGCAGAGGTTAGAGGCCTGTGTGGATAACTAAGTCTTCAGTGACATTCAGCCAGAGACAGGTCCTGAGGTCATATATGTTTGAACCTAAGGTTGAGTTAAGAACCTAAGGAAATTTCAGGGTAAAAAGGGAGGATTTTAGTGAAAGGGCAGTACAAGGCAGATGTGAAAAACAAGCAGATTGGTTGCTGGCTTGGTCTGAAAGTGGATTTTAGATATGTAATTCCTGCTGTGGTTGCGATCTAGGCTGAACAAATCCCATCATCGTATGATATGGACTGATCTGGCTCAGCAGACATCACTTCCAGAGAAGATTTGAAAATGACAGAGAATCATCTCACAGTGAGCTAACCATGATGAAACACAAAGAATAGATTCAGAGTTTGGATTTAAATGAGCCAATTGTGAGTAAGAATAGAAAGTGTACTGTGGCATGTGTCATGGTAGAAATATTGGTGGCTGTCTTGGGCTTTTGTGTCTGGGTCTGGTCTCCAGCCTTTCACTGTGAAGTAGAAAAAGAGGCAAAAATTTCAAGAAAGAACCATGAGGATTGTTTAAGTATCAAGTTGGGTGAGTGGTTAATGGATCAGGACATCTCACAGTGGTGTACCTATGAAGGACAAGCTTATGCATCATTTGACAACAGTCAATTGGTGCCCATGTGGAGAAGGGAGGTTTGATAGCAGAGAACTCATCAGTGTCACCAGCAAAATATTACATTAAATAATGACTGGGAGCAGAAGCTACACAAGTCAGATAAAATAGAGCATAAGAGGAAATTATAACATGTGATTAGCTTTTAAGACTGGTGATGGAACACCTTCACTGGAAAATCTGAATATTTTCCCCTGAAAAATCTCTATCTCAAATATACATCTGAAATAGAAACAGGAGGGGAAACCCAAAGGTAGTAGGCTGTAGAGGCAATTGCAAAGATTTCCACATCTCCAAAATCCATGGAAGAGAGAAGGCTTGCATTTCCCTCTGTTGGACGACTATATAGAAGTTCTGCTGCTGGATCGAAGTATGAAAAAGGAGATCTGCCTAAGACACACTGTAAATGGAGAACCAATGGTTTGAAAACAGGGCCAAAATTATGTTTTTGTAGCATCAACTGAGCATCCATGCTGCAAGTTATCCATTTATTGCAGTTTTTTAAAAGCAAGCCTCTTTGTGGGAGGGAGAGGACAGGGGAGAAGAAGGGAGGAAGGGAAGTATTGTTGATTTTAATTTTTACTATGGTTTGTTAATTTTGGCATGTGGGAGGTGGAATTGCTCCTGGCTTTTCTTTTATTGTGATTATGCTCTTTAATGTTGGCAAACACACCTGGAGCTGACAATAGGCATTTTTCAGTAGCACATTGTTATGAAAAACTAAAAATAAAATAATGGAGCTAAACACAAAACTGAGTATGTGGTTATCTTAAAGTGACACCCTAGGGCCTTACTCTTGTACTTTCAAACTCTATAAGCCTGTCACCCTGGCAACGAATAGATAAAAGAACAAAGACATATATATTTACCTCTTGGAAATGAGGAAAGTATTTGTAGGGCTAATTCCTGTGGTCTTTCTGCAGGTAGAAGTCCTGAGCAGTTTTCTCTGAGTAAGATCTAAGACATCAGGGGTTAGCCAGCCAATATATCCCAAATCTGTTTTTCCTTCTACCACTTAAACACAAAAAAATAAAAATAAAAATAAAAGCCTCTGGAATTAAGATGTACAGGAAGTAAGAGTGTAAAATAAGGAATGCTTTCAGGTGATAAAAATGTTCTTGAATACTGCATATCAGCTAATACTGACATACATTACATGTTTGGAGACACAACACTGAGGCTACTGTTCTTAATTCCATGAATTTATGTCTTTATAAGAAGTATATGTATAATAGTTGTCTATACTTTTATTCATATATTCCTGCACAGGATAACAGACACAAGCATGCACATTAACAAACTGTCATTCCTTAGGGGCAAAGGCTGCTTTGCTTAGGGATTTTCAAAGGCAAGATACTCATAGTGATTAACCTGTGGACAAATTAAAAAAAAAAAAAAATTTCAAAGAAGACATTGTTTTTTGCACTGGTTTATTAAAATCTATGGGCCTCCGTTGGTTATTTCCCGGTAGTAATTCAAAAAGCAAGACAAAACTGAGGGCAGGGAATAACGTGAACTCATTGATTTGGAAGCTGTCCCACACTCGATGAGTATAAAAGCTGAAAGCCACTTTTCTTCTGCTTCCTCTCAGATTACTATTTCTACAAAAATTCCAGGGTCACTTGTAAATCCCAAAGATCTGAGGACACATTGGCTTGACAGCCTCGCATTGCTGTGGCAGTGTACAAGAGGTGAGAATTCCCTCCCATCATCGGGTTAGAAGTCACAAATGTAGGAATGCTGGAGAAATGCACTTGACCAACTTCTGATGCCTGCTGTCTTTCCCCAGTGTACAGGCTGTCACCATTGCATGGCTCCAGTCATGGCTTCAGCAAGTGATAGATGATAAGAAAAAAGGTTTTAGAGCAACACGGGAAGGGGAAGCTGGAATACAAGACTCCTTAGTCTTTTATGTTTGGGAGGGTCCTGTATAAGGCAGAAAACGGGCCTAAATACACATTGTAAAATACAAATTTGAAAATTATTTAACTCATATTCAAAAAATATTTAACCTGTGTTCTACTTCCTTAAAACGGATTATATTTCACTATAGATGAGTAACAGCAGTGCTTAGGTTCTCATAAAGACAAAAATTTTCAGAATTTGTGGGGTCCTGGGAAGTGGGCTCACATATTTTTAGTATTTATTGCTTCTCCTTAGGAAATTAATCCTGAAGAAACAGCCTCTCCTTCTGAACAATATCCTGAAAACTTGTATCTTTACATGCATTTTTAGCAGGTGGCAGCTGGGTCAAGGCCACAGGAGAAGAATTTAGCAGGTGGTCTTGTGAGGTGACTCATATCACTTCTGCTTTCTGCTTCTAAGAAGAAGTGATGGAGGTTCAGCAGAAGAACAGCTCCTACCAAGGGAGGATAGTGCCAACAGGAAGCCGTCCCAGTGACTCAGTGGGTGGCACAGTCTCAGTCTGAGCTTGTGTTTCTTCCACTCATCACCCAGACTCACGGTAGGAGGGTTTGGTGGTACAGAGATAGCATCTTTCATGCAAGGGGGACAGATCATAACCAGGGTTCTCATGATCACTTTTCCTCAAATTATGATTTTTCATTTTTCTTACTGTTACGGTTGGGATCTGTCAGTTCCTAGAATTAGCAATTCACTGACAAAAGCCTAATGAGTTTAATTAAAGCAGTCTACTAGGCTACACTAGGAAGATATCACTTTCTATTTAAGAAGCTTTGACTCTATATCATGGCTATCTATTTATTAGGAGCTGTATCTACATTGATATGATACAAGACTGGCTCCCTACCTCAAAGAGATCATGAACTAGTCAGATAAGGCACACATCATTGCGTGGCTTGCAATGTGGTGAGCAAAAAGATCTGGAAGAAGAAAAGTCTGAAAAATGAACCAAACAGCAATTAAAAAACAGATTTTATGTTTTTTAAAGTACCCTCACTAAGCAAGGATGGCAACGCTGCAACAGCTTTCCCAGATGAATGTCAAATCTGTTGTGCTAAACGAAAGCTTGATGACCTTCTCATTTTTTCCTTCAACATGTGGTATACAAAGCCTCTATGCACCAGTATTCTGAAGCCAATGGAAGCTCCAGAGACATGGGATAGCCTTATTGAGATCTCTTAAAAGAAGGAGTCCGGTCACAAGTGGTGTTCCTCAGGGCTCAGTACTGGGGCCTTTCCTTTTTAATATCTTCATCGATGATATAGATAAGGACATAGAAAACACTATTAGTAAGTTCGCAGATGACACTAAGTTGGGTGGGAGTGTTGATCTGCTTGAAGACAGGGAAGCTCTACAGAGGGACCTGGACAGACTGGACACATGGGCCAATGTTAATGGCATGGCCTTCAATGAGGCCAAGTGCCAGGTCCTACACTTGGGCCACAACAACCCCATGCATCGCTACAGGCTTGGGGCAGTGTGGCTGGAGCTGCCTGGCAGAAAAGGACCTGGGGGTGCTGGTGGACGGGCGGCTGAACATGAGCCAGCAGTGTGCCCAGGTGGCCAAGAAGGCCAAGGGCATCCTGGCTTGNGTCAGTGGAATGGGCTGCCCAGGGAGGTGGTGGAGTCACCCTCCCTGACTGTATTTAAGAGCAGATTAGATGTGGTGTTGAGGGATCTAGTGTAGGGGAGAACTTTGCAGAGTAGGGCTGATGGTTGGACTTGATGATCCCAGGGGTCTCTTCCAACCTAAATGATTCTATGATTCTATGATTCTAAGGAGATCATACTGGAATGTGTCTTCTCTCCTCCCATTTCATTCATATGGACTCCCACTAATGACTTTTCAGTACTTTAAGTACTTAGAGAACTTAAGTGTGTACTTTAAGAACTTAAGTGTGGGGCAAACAAGAAAGATGGGGACAGATCTTTTAGTAGGGAGAAGGGTCTGTAACATAGGACAAGGTCTAATGGCTTTAAACTAAGAGTAGGGAGATTAAATGTGAGGAAAACATTTTTTACTGTGAGGGTAGTGAAATGCTGCCACGTGTTGCCCAGAGAGGTGGGAGATGCCCCATCCCTGGAAACATTGAAGTTCAGGTTGGATGGGGCTCCAAGCAACCGGATCTAGTTGAAGATGTCCCTGCTCACTTCAGGGGCTTGGATTAGATGGCTTTTAAAGGTGTCTTCCAACCCAAACTGTACTATGATCACTGCTGTAGAGAAAAGTCCTCCATGTTCAGTGCAGTTTCCACTTTAAAGCGATTTAAATGAAGAAATGAGCAACAGAGACAGGGATCCCCTGGGACTTCTAAGAGATACCAAAAACCTCCCAGACCATTTTCTATGCTCTGAAGCGACAGAGGTCCAGGAAGCTCAAATTTGCATAGCTTCCTAGAAATCAGTGTAACCAGGGCAAGTCTACACCATAGCTGTCTATAGCAATGAATGAAGTATTCAAAAAAACTCAGGGCAATATGTTTAGTTAATGTAAATTAGATTGGATACCTTGACTTTGGTGCAAATGCAATGATTTATACTGGCCAAGGCTACAGGCCAAAGTTTTTATTATGCCTTTCAGCCATTAAGGATGCTCAAGAAAGAAATTCCTAAAAATAGACATTTCCTTCCAGAGAACAGTGAGTGCAAAAGAAGCCCGGGGATGAAGCTGGCCGAATGGGTAGACCTTTCATGATCACAATAAAAAAAAATTAAGAAAATAAAAAAAAAGGAGAGAGAGAGAATTATCGCTTTGGAAGAGCTCCAAAATGTTTGTTCTTCCCACAATGCAGATCTGGGATATTTTTGTTCACATTTTGATAGTTTTTATTGGGCGATAATTTATAGGCCAGCTGATGTCAGCATAATCAGAGTTTAGTATGATTTCTTCTTCTTTTTGCTCAGCCATGCTATATTTATTGCCCTGTGAAGTTTCATTTTAGTAAGGTGCAGCCGGAGCCAGTGGAACGTAACTCAGAAAAACTCTTGTGAACAGTGTCTCCGTGCTCTTTATACCCTGCCTCATGCTTTACATTCTCATATTATATTAAGGGCTTCTAAAGTCACCTTCCAAAGAAATATCCAACTTTTGCTCATAAATAATTTTTAACAGTTTTGACTTTTCTGAATATTTGTGTCTTTTATTTTTTTTTTGATTCCCACTGTGTCTCCCAAAATGACAAGTTCTGGGGCAAGGCCTAATTGACTGGTGCACATTAGACATTTCACAACTGTCCAAGCACAGATCAGCTGTCACCAAAGCCACTCAAGAGGCCTCTGTGGAGCTCAGCGAGTTATCATTTTCCTACTGTTTGATTTGTGGTTATTCTGCTTCAGTAACTGTAAAGAAATTAGTTCCCGGCTAGACAGGAACTGGTAAAACGAAAGTGGTGTTGGTAGAGGTGTTACTGACACGGACATTTCCCACCCCCCAACCTGTAAGTGATACTTGTCCTGTCTTGTCTCAATGCATTTTCTAAAGTCGTTACTTTTTAATTGCTCAGTTGGCTTTTTATTTCTTTTTTTTTTTTCTTTTTTCTCTTTAACATACAGAAGTATTCGCTTTTTCTAGAAGCCTTTTTCATCCATTTCCTCTTTGCATTCACTTAACTATTTTTTATGGTCTGCAGTCAACTCTCACTGAATATAGACCGGGTCTGCTGCCTCTCTTCCATGAGCTGCTCTTTTGTTGTTAGATGTCAGTGCATTCACACGTGCGCCCAGTGTATAGAACTAGATGTGAATTGAGACTAAAGAGCTAAATGCTGTTGAAGGCTGCCAAAAAAAACACCCCAAATCCAGCTTGCACAAAGAAAATCTATGTCAGAAACTGGTACACTGAATTTGTCCTGTAACCTACCCATTATTCTTTACAAAACATGTTGTTTTCAGGGACAGATTGCAACTAAGAAGAAATACAGATTTTCCATCACAGGCACAGCAGAAAAGGCCCTTCATTATCTTGCCTATATTTTCAAATCATTCTCAGACAACGAATAAGCCAAAGAAGGATATATTTTTCTCTTCTATGGGAAAGTTGATATTTTGAAGATTTTTTTTTTTCCTTGAAAGGTGATAAAAATACACAGACATAAAGCTCACTGTAGTGAGGCATATTAAACCACTTTTCTGAGAAGAGAAATAAAAAAGAGAAAAAAAGTTCAGTTTTCCACGTTATAGCAGAAAAGCTTTTTGGTTTACTCTCATTAGTTATTTTTTTTTAAAAAAGATCTTGCTTTTAAGCAAAACAAAACCAAAAAATCCAGATCACTTCTTTTTTAAAAAAATACCAAAAGATACCATTTGGAGTATAATTCCTTTAAAATTTTGGATGAAATTTCTTTGAGAAATGGGATGAAACTAGCCCTTCCTGCAGAAATTTGTGGCTGTCAGTGAATCAAGGTTTGTTTTTTTTTAAAGAAGATTTATAAAAACTTTTGCAGAACTCTATCAGAAGGCCCCTGGTGTTTAAACATACAGAATCTAGGATTCAGAATAATAACTTCTCCTCATTACTAGGAAGTCACATTTACTTTGACTGAAGTAAAACCACTGATAGCATGCATCCGATCCTTGGCTTGTCCAGTCCAATTCAATAGGGAAAATGAGTAAGACTGGGCTGCATTGTAAGCTGTTTTGGCACCTTAAGTTCAGCTTTTTGTTCAGCCAGGTTTGATCCTGGCTGTCTGCTAATGTGTTATCTGTCACATTGGCATCACCAGACAGTGCAAAAATCCACCTCTGTGTCAGGTTTCTGTGTAGCTTACTTTTGCCTCTAAAGCTGTGACCAAGCAAACTTAAACTGATTGTCCTAGGGAAAGGTGTGATAGCAACTTAGGGTTTCTGAGCATGAAAAGTTTTGTTAAAGAAGAGGAAGAAGTCAAAAAAAACCACAACCCAAACCTGAAGAAAAGCAAAGCTGAAGAATGAAAAAGGCCCAGCCAAAAATTACCTGAGTTTAAGCACCTTGTGGCCCCTGAGTGGGTGCCACAGGTAGCCAAAGGACCCAGCAAGAGCAGCCTAGGGCTGGTAGACCCCAACCAGTGAAAATGTCTGGATGTTAGAGCACTGGTGTTTTTGCATTCTGGGGACTGGCTTTGTGGGAAGTCTTCCCAAAGAAGTACTGATGTGGCAGAGCACAGGAGTCATATACTCTACAGAGTACCCTTGTAATGGTTGAGTCAGAGAAATTAGAGATGGAAAATGCACTTAGGTCACTTGGTCCATTCCCCGACTGTTTAAAGGTTGCTCCCTACAATGTGTTCTTCATTGCTTTGTCTAGTCAGCTTCCCCCTTTTCCCTGGGGGGACCATTCCACGTAGTAATATATCTCGTTGTTAGGAAAATTTTCCTGATGTGCAGCCTAAATTTTCCTTGGCTCACATTCATCCCACTACTTCAGTTAAAACCTCCTAGTCAGCTCTTAACTTCTCTCTACCTCAGGCTCTTTTCTTCCATCAGAGGAAACAAATGAGTCTGATCGAGTAATGCCGTGTGTATTTAAAAAATAATGACATCCTTACCTCCTAAGAGTGATAGTCAATATAGGATTAACATAAAACATGTAAATTGCCTTATTTTATATGGAAGAAATTAATAAGTCCCTGGAAGCTTTTATCACATGTCGGTTGGCATGGCTTGAAAAGTCCAGCGTCTACCACCGTTTACTGAAACACATGGAGTCAGGTCCCATCTGGAACAGATCACATTGCTCTGGCTGGTCAATCAAAGCTCAAAGTCCCATGGAAATTTGTACCACCTAAAGGCATGTGAGTTCCCTTTGCAATCAAGGTTAGCGAATAGAGCCATGTACCACTTAACTGGTGACATACATCTTTGACCATGAGACACCAGACTGGTGTCACCAGCACTTTCACTACTTTGGAGAGTCTGGAAGAAGCAGTGGGGTTTGGATTTCAGCTCACAGATAGCCAAGTTAACTTAAGGATTCAGTGTATTCTCCTTGCAGAGCCACACAAGTATCTGATGTTTTGATTCTTCTTGCTATTGACCCAAAATAAATACTGTCAGAAAACTTTGAGGAAAAGGATGAAGTAGTAGTGCAGAGGAAACAAAATTCTTCGACTAATTATTGAACTACTGGCATGGTTTTAATATTTTTAATAAAATAAATATTGAGAAATAGGACCAGTCTTTCACAATTTTCAGACTTTTTTTTTCAGGGCCCTCTTATTTTTGTTTTGTGACAAAAACAAATTTGTTGCCATCGCCGTGAATCACCAAGGAAGAAGCTGGAGCAAATCCATGGATTTCTGTTCAAAATATGTTTTGAATGACAGTTCTAAGCAGTAAAGTTCTTCATGAAGGCTGTTCCAATAAGGTCTGTTTCTGAATAAAATGAGATTTCAGCCAAAGTTCAAGATAAATGGGAAATCCAGACAGAGTAGTAGATGGGAACACTGTGGATCAAATCAGATGTCGACATTATACGATGTACAGCAAGTGTCTGGGAACCACTTCCACAAGCAAAAGCAGTAGTGAGAAGTTACTGTTTCTGCCTAGCTTATTTTAGAGAGAGAGTCTGCAGCAAAACCCAGCAAAAGGTTGTGGTATGGTCTTTTCTGTCTTCAACTTCTACATTGCTGAATTCCTCTTCGTTGGGAGGAAGATTGCAGTTTCATGGTATTGCTTGCTATTAATAATTGCTTGTGTCGTTATGGTGTTTAAAATCCCCTTCCATGCTGAACTTTGCACTGTGGCAGACCAAAAACATAGCCCTTACTCTGGAAATCATAGAATTATAGAATGGTCCAGACTGGAAAGGACCTCTAGGGTAATCTCATCCAACCACCCTGCAGTCAGCAGGGGCACCCCCAACTAGACCAGGTTGCCCAGGGTTTCATCAAGCCTCACCTTGAATACCTCCAGGGAAGGGGCCCCAACCACCTCCCTGGGCAACCTGGTCCAGTGGTCCACCACCTTCAGAGGAAAGAACCTATTCCTAGTGTCCAATCTAAATCTGCTCTTCTCCAGCTTGAAGCCATTGCCCCTCCTCCTGTGCCTGCAGGCCTTTGTAGTCAGACCCTCCCCAGCCTTCCTGTAGCCCCCTTCAGGTACTGGAAGGCTGCTCTTAGGTCTCCCCGGAGCCTCCTCTTCTCCAGGCTGAACAACCCCATCTTCCTCAGCCTGTCCTCCTAGCACAGGTGATCCAATCCCCCTGATCATTTTTGTGGCCAAATGTAACGCTTGGTTGTAAAACAAATGGGGGCAGAGAGCAATCAGGATTACGGAGGAGCAGGGGTGGACAGTATCGCTCAGCACAGTGGTCCTGGCACACCCAGGAGAAGGGACTGAGTCTTATCCATTTGCACCACCTGAAAAGCTGGTCCAGAGCATGTCACCTTTATTTCCCTTAAGACCCAAGCACTAATTGCCTTGTGTCTTACAACCTAATTCTTCATGGCTAAGTCAAGAGTAATGCTTCAGTGTCTGTCAAGGGGAGAGAAAATTCTGCATGGGAGATGACCAAAGACATTTGAGCAAGCATGAAATAGTGCACCGTTTGTGTGCACCGCCCCGTATGCGGAGTTATGTGAGAGGAAGGTCTCCCAGCTCAGCTGTGAGTTGGGAAAGCCCTTGTCTTCAGTACAATTGTCTTGCCTCCTGTACAATTTGGGAGCAGAGCTGCCTACATCTGTGTTTCTCAAGCACACTGGTCTGCAAACTCAGCTATGGCTGGACAGACTCCATATTTTTCTTGCATCCTGTGGGTTAGGTGAGCAGAGCATACCCATGGGATAGGTATGAAGTATGTGGCTTCATCTGCTGGCAGGGTCGTTCAATTACCCCCTCCCAAGCACAGCTATGCATCAGCACAACTGCTGCACCCCAGGACTGGGACAGCCATGGCCACAGGGTGTCCTAGCCCACACTGGTGGCACAGTATCTTCTGCTCCATGACGTCCAAAAAGCATCTCTCACCAAGCTGGCAGCTGTGGTCTCAGGATAGAGCCTTGTGGTTATGGGTGCAACCAGTATCCTGACACAGGTGTCTTGGCTGGTTGCTCATGGACTGAAATAAGAACAGAAACCCAAAGAACTCTGTAAAATGCTGTAGTGAAAGGTCTCGGGGGAAGCCGGGGGCACACAGGCCATATGGCTTTGTGGGCAGAGATGGGTGTCCACCGGGGCATCTGACAGAGGGTACCTGCTTTATGCATCCTGGCCAGAGCTATGCTGAATAACCACATTGTCTGCAGGAGGGGGCTCACTCCCAGGCTCTGTGTGCTGCCAGCTTGCAGCTGGGCCAAAGCAAAGGAATGCCCTCCCTAGCAGTGCTTCTTTATAAATTATATTTATGGGGGGGCGGAATTTGAGTGTCATTACAGTGAATGTGTATACAAATATTGGAAGAACAATGTGTGCTAGAGAAAACAAAGCGAAAAACCACCCGGCTGCCTATTCCTCCTGGGTAAACCTGTGATTTCTCCCACCTTCTTGAGTTGCAGTCTAATACAATATTGTACAGCCTGTTGCCTCCTTAAATAATTCCTGCTGGAGTAGCAGACACTGAGTACATCACTCAAATCCCATGAAGTTGTTTAGCTTCCAGTTCCACATCCTGAGGAGTTAAATCTCTGCAAGAAGGGAATGACCTGGGTGTCCCTCTGGGTGCTCTCCTGGCACAGGATAACTCCTAGTCTAGGCTGGAGCTGGATATTTTGCAGAGGTTTCCACTTCTGCTGTCAGTCCTATTCTCCTGAGTGCCCATTCACCTCTTCCAGCTCCTCACACGTCTATCAGGGCTTAAATAAATGTCATATATTGGTGCTTCATCAGTTTGAAATGAACTGCAATTACCAAACAGAGGATTTGTTTCTTTTACCTCCAGCCATCTAGAAGTCAAGCGTCTGGCTTAAACTAGTCATCTATAGTCAGAGGAGAGGGATCAATGCTGCCAGAAGACAATTGCCTTCCTACTTATTTTAAATACCTCTCTTAGGTAGGATCAACCACAAGCTGAAAGCCCTTGCCTTCTTGTGACTGTAGAGGAACCTACAAAATGAAGTTTTAGATAATTAAGGTGCGGTGACTTGAAACCCACCCTCAATATTTGTTTACAGAGCAGCTGTGAAACATGAGATCAACATGTTTAGGATCTCGATGGTGGAGCCAGAAGGGGGGGTGTGGTGATCACCCATGGTGACTCTAAGAATAATACCTGGGTCTAGCCTTTAAGTTTTGCACATCTGGAGTATTTCAGGGTTTTTTAGCTGAAATTCAAAGACATAATCTGTCAATTATAAAATGAATCTTGCCCTATAAGTTGCTGCCTTTGCTGATAATGAGGCTGTAGAAGAGGAGGAAGAAGGAGCCAGTGAAGATATCCCAAGAGACAGAAGGCCAGCTGGAGATTTTTAATAATTCAACAGCAACTGGGGTGTGAACCCATGAGGTTATTTTTACACCAGACTTTGAACATGCACCAAGACATTGTAACCTTCAGCCCCCCACTCTCTGAGATGAATCAAAACAAATAATTTAGAGGAAAGTCTCTTGAACTGTGCACCATGGGTTATGAGGTTCTGTCATATCAGAAAAGCTTGGGCATGCCACCTCTGCAGGTGCTGGGAGGGCGTGCAGACATGGTACAGGGACAGTGCCAGCTGCACCGGGGTTTCTGTCCTTCAGCTGCTCTGCAGCCATCTTCAGATGTCTTAGGAGGCTTTTTTTTGTGAGCTGCACCCCAGCTTTCGAAACGGCAGAGCAGCACGTGTGCAGCAGGGGCTCAGTGAGGTGAGGGATGCTGGTAAGCAACCAGAATGGGGCAGCGGGGCTGGTAGCGCAGTGCCAAATTTGGATGGTTGCGGACAAAAGCCAAGGAGAGCAAACAAAACCTGAGGCAGAGGCAGCCTTCTTGCCATCCAAGCCACGCCATCAGAGCAGCCACTCTTTTCTTGCAGCGCTTAAGTGGTTCAGTTAAGTTGAAGGAGTAATATTCCTAAGGGACGTGGGTCTATTGAATGCACTAGTAGAGAATAATGGACATTATTGATTGAGGTGTCCATGGGCAGCACACCTCTTGGCGTAGCAGTGAAGCCCTTCTGTGCCGTGGTAAAAGAGCCCAGCATGGGCTGCACACAAACCCTGGGGGAGGATTTGCAGAAGCAGACCCTGTGGCCACGGTGTTAGCAGAGCTTTGGCCAGGCTCAGGTTGGCTTGTGTTGGTCGGGACTGACGTGTCCGCTTTGGCTGGGCCCTACCCCACAGGCATCCTCCATCTGTCCTGTCAGCTCCAGGGTCAGTGGCTGCGCCCATGCAAGAGCCAGAGGTTACCAAGGTAAATCTGAAAGTTTCTAGTTCTGTCTACAGGCTCTAGTCCCATTTTGCAGTCAGGGTGCCAGAGGACCAGGCAGCTTGGAGTCCAGACTGCAAAGGTGTTTAGCACCAAATGTCTTTGGCTGTGGGTCCACAGAAATCTCGTTCCTTTAGGAGGTGGCTCAGGAAAAGCACTTTGCCCTCCCTGCCAGCTGGATCACCTTCGTGGCATCTTTGAGAAAGAAGAGTGTTGCTTTCACAGGTGGCTATCTAATGCTATTAGGGTATTCAGCCTGGAGAAGAGAAAGGTCTGGGGAGATCTTATAGCAGCCTTCCAGTATCTG
This sequence comes from Jacana jacana, assembly GCA_013400555.1. Lineage (NCBI taxonomy): Eukaryota > Metazoa > Chordata > Aves > Charadriiformes > Jacanidae > Jacana > Jacana jacana. The sequence goes on from VZTM01036893.1 coordinate 53,222, forward strand.
AAGGGAGCCTACAGGAGAGCTGGAGAGGGACTCTTTGTCAGGAAGCAGAGTGACAGAACAAGATGGTTTTACATTGGAAGAGGGGGGAGACTTAGATATAGGAAGAGTTTCTTTCCTGTGAGGGTGGTGAGGCACTGGAACAGGTTGCCCAGAGAAGCTGTGTATGCCCCATCCCTGGAAGTGTTTAAGGCCAGGCTGGATGGGGCTTTGAGCAATCTGCTCTGGTGGGAGGTGTCCCTGCTCATGTCAGGGGTTGTAGGAACTTGATGATCTTTAAAGTCTCTTCCAACTCTAACCATTCTATGATTCTGTGATTCTATGATTCTATAGGCAATTCTTTTTAGGCTTTTTCTGGATTTGCATGTCTTGTAAGCTGTTCTCAAATCCCTTAGACACTTAAACAAAGCCAACTCTAACTTTAGTTGATAAAGCATCACCAGCAGCACAGAAGGATTTTCTGAAGTTATCTGTAAAGAGGGATGCGGCTGTGTGTCTTGCTCAACTCCACCTAATCTCTACTAGGCCATGAGAGGTTACTGTTCAAAAACAACAGGCTAAATCAAGTAAAACCATCAAAAGTGGGAGAATATGGTATTTATTTACTACCATGTTAAATTGTAAAAGGGAAAGGTGGGTAAAAATGGAAAATATACTTTTTTAACCATAGCTTTTTCTCCTTTCTTTTCTATACTTCCTAACGAGAAGAGAAAAAGTAACAAACTGTTCTTTACTCATGTTTTTTTTTAGTCTATGGAAACTTCAATAGTCAAATCAAAAGCCAAAATGTTGCCAAGACACCCTTTTTATCTCATTTTATTGAAACACATAAAACTGAAAGGCAACACTAAAAGGTAGCGAAGGTCACCTGTGAAACGTCTTTTGTTTTCACCTTTTGTGCCAAGCACATCAGAGGAAAACAAAATCTGATCAGCCCTTGAAAAAAACACAAACCAACATGATGGAACAGGGCAGTTACTTTGTCTTTCAGGCACAGACGCAAAAAAAATGGAGGGTTTATATATAAATATATATACAGTAACCAAAACCTCAAATTCAACTACACCTGAGCTTTGGGGAAGTTTGTATATTCATCCAATCTTTGTGGCTTAGGCTCATCTGTAACAGAAATATTTGCAAATAGACAGAATACTTCCTCTTTAATCTTATCTAGCGATCTGTCTGTTTGTCTGGGTTTTTCCTAGAGATGGCCTCAGATCCTGATATCTGAGGGCTGCACGGCTAAATTAAGGCAAGATCATACTGAACTTCACAGAGGCCTTTCTTTCCTCTTGTTTGCCATGAGCATTTCTTTCATTTTAATCCACTGGGATGAAAGACAGAGCAGCCACATAGCCCAGCTCAGCCTCCACCAGCCCCGTGCTCGGCCCACCTTTGGGAAAACATCATATTTGGTGATGATGATGCTTATTTGCTCTATGGGCAGACTGTGGCTGAGATGAACAAAATGGCTTTGCAAGAGCTGTGAGTTCTCTTTCCTGGGGCTCTTCCAGAGCACTGAGCGCATCCCAACCTTTGGCTCCCAGCTCTGGTGCTACTGCTGAGCCAGGAGGTGTCCGAGGGTGTCTCACCAGCTGCTCTTCAGTCCACACATCTCAGAGGGGCGAGTCCTGGATTCAGCCCCACGAGCTCTTTCCTCATCCACAAAGAGGGTTGCTCGAGGTTTCACACCTTCAATGCCACCTTTAGGCAAGCCACTGCAACTTGGCAGTAGGGAAGAGATGGTGAAATGCCAGGATCTACCCACGTGTGCCTGGCTAATTGCTGTAAATTTTGTGCCCATGAAGAACCCTGGGCACCACTGGCAAGTTAAGCAGATACACTCCAACTTAAGAGCCGTGCTGCCTTTGGTTCATGCTCTCTTGGAGGACAAGAGGTCGATGAGGCTGTTTAGTAGCCCTTTAGACCAAGCACTGCTTAGGTGACTAATCTGCATTGTATTTTGAACAATTTATCACGGCCCGTACCTGTGTCGGTAATTACAATTATCCCTGAGATTTAGTGCACTGGGAAGGGCTCCAACTTCAACAGAGCCATGCCGTGCAGTGTGGGTGGAGAGAAATAGGAACATTTTTCAAGAGTTTTATTGTGTTCCTTCCCATTTGTGTCCCACTCGTGTTGCTAAGAGGGGTTTTGTCACCTCCCCGAACATTTTTTTCGTGGGTAACTTCTCACCACTTCAGATTCTCTCTATTCACTGTGCACAACCTCACCAATGCCTACCAGTGCTCGTGTGGTTAATGGGGGAGAGGAGGGGAGTGAGCACATCTGAAAGGAATGCAAGAAATATAAACAATTTTATTAACAAGACCACAAAACTATTTTTTAATATATGCAACCATTTACAAGGAGGAAATAAACAAACAAACAGAAGAACCCACTGGGGACATGCGGTTGGTGTCAGAGCGAATGGGCACAGATGGTCTGGGCAGGTTTGGGTAGGGTCTCTTCCCTTCACCCTACCTCCACCAGGGGCTGTCCCCGGCCAATGCCAGCCCCTGTGAGCAGGGTGAGGTGGTGCAGAGCCAGTGCTAAGGAGGTGGGGTGCCACGTGCATCCTGCTGGGGTGCCAGTGATGACACCAGCTGTGTCAGGGCTCGGGCAATGACTGAGAGATGGCTGTTCATGGTCCGCAGCTCTGCCAGGATGTCACTCACATTCACCGAGGCTTGCTCAGAGCTTGGGGGCATGGCATGGGCAGCCAGTGGTGAGGATGCAGCCCCTGGAGCCCTGTCTCCCATAGGTGTCCCCTGGGGATTTCCATCATGGGAGGGGTGTGGGGGGGTGCTGCTGCAGCACTTCATGCCTTCCAGGGAGCCTGTTCTTGCAGGTGGCTGATCTTCCTCCTTCCCTTGAATGGTGGCCAGTGTTGCAGAAGCGAGGAAGGGCAGCCAGTTGATGAGGTGGGTGGCACTGCCAGGTGGGACTACTGGCAAATAAAGTCCAGGGTGGAGGGATGGAGCAGAGGTGGGTGGTGCAGGAAGAGAAGGGAGTCCAGGGTGAACAGTGGCAGCAGAAGCAGATGTTGATGGTGAAATAGGAGGCGGTTTGGGATGTAAGGCTGCAACACAGGCAGGTAATGGTGGTGAAAATGATGCAGTACCAGTGTCAGAGGAAGAGGAGGGTGATACTGGAGCTGTGAAAGGTCCAGGTTCTTCCGAGGTTGGTGGTGAAGTGGCAGCAGGTGGAGCATCAGGTGTGCAAGGGTCTGAATCTGAAAGGAAGAAACATCATGAGCCTTGATTCACAAATGTACTTACATACATCGGCTGTTGTTTGCTGTCACTTCAGTGGGACTAGGCATTTTTGATGAAAGGAGGAATTTCATCAGCTGGTAGTGATACTCTCTGTAGGCCAATTAGAAAAAAATGGACATACTTGAAGACAAAAGCCTATGGTAGGTAAACATGCAACATTATAAATCTAAATATATGCTTTCACTCTCATTCTTCATAAAGACTGTGGACATTTTCTTTGGCTGATGTCTCATAGGTATGCATTAACTGGTGAAATAACTACTGTGTTTTCCTGGCCAGTCATGGAATGATGGCAATGTCCTAACTGACTCAGATCTCCCATGGATATAAGAGGACTGGACAGCTGCTGCCAGAGCCAAAGTTAATTGCTGCTTCATAAAGGGTCCCAGTTTTCAGCATTCTGGTTTAAATGGACAGGTCAACACCAGAAAAAGTAAGAGGTAGTTGGTGGCTTAAATCTGCAGTAATTTTATTTTTTGCATGGAAGCATGACAGAAACCACACAATTAAACCTAGGTGTAGATCTTTGCCTGTAGGTACTTAGCAACTTCAGCTATGAAAGTCAACTAAGAGACAGAAAGAAATTATTGACACCAGACATGGCGGTTTGGCACCTATGCCATCTTGCAAACAGTTGAATGGACTTATGCAATGTCCACTAAAGTCGCTAGAAACATGTGTGCTTGTCTAACATAACAGTGCAGGAGGATAGAGCAACCTCTGGAGCATATGTAAAGACTTGGAGAGCCCTGCTATAGTCCAAGGTGTTCTATCCACTGTGCCCACTGGGTAAATACTGTACAGAAAGGGTGATGCTGTTTTTACAATAAATCTGGAAGCCAGAAATATAATAGGAAATGCTACCCTTTCAACAGCCTCAAAGATCTGCATAAGTGGAATTACTATACCATGCTGTAGATCTTTATGTTAGCATTGGGAACACATTATACAGAAGGTGGTGAGATGCTACAGGAATGGTCAGTGTAAGACAGATGGATATTAATACTACTTCTGCTGCAATTAAGTGCTAATTTTAAGGCACTGCTGTGGATACAAAGACACAAATTAATAGATTTATCTAGGTTAAGGCAACTTAGAGAAAGCCAAGTACTGAGGTGTTAACACCGTGCTATTATTATTTCTGGCATCTAAATCTTCTGATGTGAGAAATCCGTTTTCATTACTGGCTGGTTTGGTATTCCAGATAGCAAACTGAAACACAGACTCAAAAGCAAATGTAGGTTTTTCCCTGTCATTTCTAACACCAAACCAATTGGACACAGAGCCAGCTAAAGTCCATCTTTGTTCCACATGGGACAACCATGTTTTCCCTAACCAAACAGACAGGTTGCTTGGGGGGGATTATGACACAAAATTCAGCATGCCCTTATGTCCTCGAGATTTTTATGGAAAATTACTGCAAGTTCCTTGAAACAGTTTCCTTCCTTCATATATTGGCTTTCTTCCCAACACAAAGTCCCTGCCTAAACAGGCACTCAATCCCTGTTCACTAGAGGTGGGCTGAGAATGCTGGATGTTGGGTTTCCCAAGCATTATTGATTGGGCTTTGGTTTTTCAAAACAAAACCAAAAATAAAGCACAGTTAAAGCCCAGGTTCCGTTTTCATCCAAACCACCAAAGCTTGCATAGGATGAGATGAAAGGTTCAGGTTTGGCTCAACCATAGTGTTAACCAGAGCAATGTTTATGGTCCATATATAGCGTGGCTAATCCCTGTCCACACTAGCCAAACAAACCAAATTAAGTGTAATGTTTTTCCATACATTGGAGAGCAGAGGAAGCACAACAAACCTTGAGGTAATCTGGTCTAGCACTTTGACAAATAACTGTCACAAATGATTCTTAAATGATGAGAAAAATTATTGGGGTTAAAACATAGAGAGCAGTACCTAATAGAGACAACAATCTGGTCACCAAAGGATCTTCTTTTAGCTGCAATCTTTCCAAACTTTCAGCTGGGGGTCAATATTTTGTCTCTCTGTGGGCAAAATTGCTAGGGCATGTTGGAAAAAAACATAGGAATATGGAAGTCCTAAGCACGATGAAGCATGGAGCAAGCTACTACCATTTCTTATTACATGCAACAGGGTGATTCGGTTTATTTCCTTCCTCTCTGATTTTGTTTGGTTTATCTGAATGTTGTAACCTGTCATAACCCCAGTGCTTGCATTTTTCACTTTTTTTCTGTACTGCTCCAGCAGAAAGAGATTCTTCTTAACTGGTGCATCCAGGTGCACACCCATTCCTGGGGGTGTTAGATCTGTATCTAGACAGAGTTGTAGCTGAGTGGGGCTGGATGGATGCCTGCAGAGAAGAGAGATGTTGAAGACAAGATGCTTAGACAAGTACAGTGACTTTCTTTAGACACATCAACCCACCTGTGCATAGGGATTGAGCATCCTCTATTTCACCCAGCCAACGGAAGATGGGTAGATGCTAGAGCATACTCCTACATAAAAAGACTGCCTGTTCACAGAAGGCTTGTAGCTTAGAAGAAAATTTACTTCTCCAGTTAGGGAAGTTAATTTAGGATTCAGAAAACCTGAGTTGGGATCCAGTTCATCTAAACAACTGAACCAAGAATGCCTAGTGAAGAAATTCCCTGAAAGCACCTGCATTTTCTATGCTGTATATAGAGGGAAAGCTCCTAAAGGGAAAACACATGGGCTGTATCTCTCTGAGAACAGAACAAGTCCTTCTGTTCTTTCTGCTGAGTGCATAGGAAGCCTGGTCTCTTTCTTTAGGAGAATTTGTTTATTGAGATAGGATTCATGTCACCTTTAGCTTTAGCAGTCTACTGTACAGATGTCTACATCTTGTCTAATTCTCTAGACTCTTCACAGGGACCGGAATGAACAGGTCTAGCATCACCTCTGTTTTGGCAGAATGAGAAAGATTTGTCCTCATCACTTTGCTGGGAATAATGTAGGACAACTAACTTGGATGTGGAAGCCATGCACTGGGAATGTGTACATTTCAAAAGAGAATTCCTGTACCGGGTGCATAAAAATAAGATGGGAGGGTGCCCACCTTAGAAACAGTGGGTGCCTGACATTCACTACCCTCCTGATCTACTACAGATTTCCCAAACAGAAAGCAGTTGCACATCTTTGTGTTACCTATGTGCAAGAACAGGTAATCTTTCTGCACTGCCACCTCTGAGAGGACCTTAGAGTGTTAAAAACTCACAGGACTGTAAATAAGCCAGGTCATACAGTAAGGAGAGAGAGCAGAGGAGCACCTCCAGGAGAGAACTTCCTGGTACTTGTCCTGCCCATGATGATGGATGTTACCAAAAGATTAATGGCTTGCCCTGTGAGAATGGGGAAATTAAACTTATTTTAAATGCATTCATCTGTATGAGAAGAGCATTCATTTAACTTTTGAAGCAGTCTTGGCTATCTTAGCTGCTTTTCTTTGACTACTGATTTTATCTGCCTTGCAGTCAAATTGCTGCAAACTCTGATTTCTTAGTCTTTTGTCAGCTAACAAGGGAAAGGTCTGGGATGGAGAAACCTTGAGGGAAGAGCAGGGCCATCACTTCCCACTGACTAGCACGCTGCATGGCATTCAGCTCATCTAACATTAGCCATTTAGTGAGAATCTAGTGCAAAGCAGACGTCCTGGCTCCAGTAGAGAAAGAAACACCTCTGGGGACAAGCCATCTCAAGTTCTCAAGATCCCAAGATCATGCTCTGGAGTGTTCTCCCCCTCCAGCACTTTGCGTAAGAATAAGTCAACTGTCTTCGATGGGCTGACTAACTTCTACATGGCTGAAGTGGGGTGAGCTGGATTCCTCACTTTATATACAGATGTAGCAAGTAATCTCCTATCAAATCAGAATAATAGATGGGTAGTGCTGCCTCTGTGTTCCCATAGAAGGCATAAAACTATGGAGATAAGGTTTAAAGTGCAAAAAAGAAGAAATTTGGGCCCCTAGAGTGCTTCAAGAAATTAGCTGCTGGTTCAGAAAGTGATAGTCTTCCAAGTGAATCAGCACTGAGCAAACTATTTCAGTGATAAGGACACTAAGTTGAATGAGTAATGATAAAGAAAAAACTAATAATAATCATGCCTAGTACTGTTATGATTTTTAAATGCATTTCTAAGCTGCTCACCCAAAAGCACAGGAGTGTTCAGAACCCGTTTAGGTTTTTACAAGGAAAAGATCCTCAAGACAGTATCTTGAACCAGATTCAGTTTCTGAAGGCACACATATGCAAACACCGAACTGGGAGTGCACCCACTGATGGTTCTGCTCAGACCTATTCTGCTGCACTGTTGGGTAGTCTCCTTGCCCAATGTGGCAATTTAATCCCTTCTAAATTTGATGGACCACTCAAAGCCCTTCCAACCTTGACTGCAGCAATAGGGACATTAAGCTGTTGAAAGGAGTAATGCAATCCCTGCAGTGGTACAGCAACCTGCAGGAGGCCTTTGAGTGCCATCCTTTCTGCTCAGGTTTATGAGGTTGCTCTGAAGCCAGTGGTGTGTGCGTGTGTGCCGGTGAGGGCTGGTGTGTGCCCACACTCCCACTTCGCTTTGCAGCTGCTTCCCAAGAAAGTCTAAATATACGCACGCCTCCTCTGCCTGGTAAGAAGTGAAACTGAAGTCCTAACAGTTTGTGGGGCTTCTTCTTCTCATCAAATGTTCATTTCCTCCTTAAACCAGACAGGCTGAGATAGTTGGGGTTGTTCAACCTGGAAAAGAGAAAGCTCTGGGGAGAGCTTAGAGCCCCTTCCAGTACCTAAAAGGGCTACAGAAGAGATGAGGAGGGACTCTTCATGAGAGAGTGCAGTCATAAGACAAGGGCTAATGATTTTAAACTGAAAGAGGGGAGATTTTGATTAGATATTAAGAAGAAATTCTTTCCTGTGAGGGTGGTGAGACACTGGAACAGGCTGCCCAGAGAAGCTGTGGATGTCCCATCCCTGAAGGTGTTCAAGGCTTTAAAATGGGGCTTTAAAAATGAGGCTTTAAAAAAACTGCTCTAGGGAGAGATGTCCCTGCCCATGGCAGGGGGGACTAAATGATATTTAAGGTGCTTTCAACCAAAATCATTCTGTGATTCTGTGAAATGAAAGTCTGGTAGCAATATCTGCGTAAGTGAGGACAGTGCTGCTATTGCATAGACAAAGCCGGTCTTTGGGATCTCAGTCCGATGCCATCTCTCCTGTGCTGCTCAGGTTTGATCCAGGTAGAGAGTGGCATTGCTTCCCACTGCTGGTCTACAGTCAAGGTTTGAAGGGCTTCGAGATTAGAAGGGATTAAATTGCCACATTGGGCAAGGAGACTACCCAACAGTGCAGCAGAATAGGTCTGAGCAGAACCATCAGTGGGTGCACTCCCAGTTCGGTGTTTGCATATGTGTGCCTTCAGAAACTGAATCTGGTTCAAGACACTGTCTTGAGGACCTTTTCTTTGTAAAAACCTAAACGGGTTCTGAACACTCCTGTGCTTTTGGGTGAGCAACTTAGAAATGCATAGAAAATTCATAACAGCGTTAGGCATGCTTATTATTATTACTTTCTTTTTAGATAATGCAAATCCCTGTTATATCCTAGGAATGTACTTCTTTATGGATACGTGGAGGTATCCCAAAATATCATCTATACCAATGTATTGCAATCTTTAATGACAAAAATGCTCTCACATAACTAAAGATGCCCAGGCAAAATCAGGGCTCTTGTATGAAATACTCATTTGAAAAAACACAGAGTTCAAAACCAGCCCTGTTGCGCTTGTTTTCAAACTCAATATCACACAGCACTCCCACAATTCGAAAAAAAAAAAAAAAAAGGATTTCAGAAATAATTGTAAATTACCAGAACCACGTTGTAATGGGGCACATGACAAAGTCTGTCCCAGAGTCAGAGACATTTCACCAAAAATACCCCAACTCTGGCTCTGGGCTGTCAATGTAAAAACCTACTGGTTGAGTCACTTCAGCAGGGCTCCTTCCTCTGCCCTCTTGCTTTTTAAGCAACCTAATAGCAGTTCACCAGATACTCTGCAGATTTTCATTTGCTTGCAAGTTTTTCTGACTTCGTAAACCTCTGCATCTCTTCTGAGTTCTCCTTTCCTTTATTTTTTTTTCTTGATTGTAGTGTTCTTTGGGGTCTGTTTCTCTTCTTTCAGGTATAATACACCAGGCCTAGCTGGACTGGGCTTTATGTGACTAATCACATTATGACTCCTGTGGAGTTGTGCTCTTTCAAAATTTCTTGAGTAATAGTCTGTTATGAGTAACATACTTATTCCCATGTCATGCGAACAAATTTGTTCTCACAGTTTGTCACGGGCCATCTGCTTTTTCATCTTTGTCCCTGGCTTAATTTCAGTGAGATTGTATTCACTTCCTGACAAAATGTGCATTTTTGCACTCATTTGAGACCAGATTTTCCAAGATCCTGAGGTCCTTCTTTGACACCTATGGGACGAAGCCAGGCTTTTTGAAGTGCTCAGCAGCTCCTGTTATTTGCACAGAAGAATAATCCCCGAGGATGCCCTGACATCTCAGCGTGGAGAGGGAACAGGAAAAGAGGAGGTAGGCTGTTGGAGAGGTAATATTGTTGGGCGGCAGGCAATTCCTCATGACAATATTCATTGCTTAACACATTTTTCCCGCTGTGCTCAAAGCACTGCACAGACGAGTCTCACACTGGCTGTGCTTTATGGGGGCCAGACTGAAACACATGAAAAATGAAATGCTGTGGCAGAAGTCCACAATGGAGCCAGAAGCAAAGGCCACTTTCCTTTTCCCCAACAACTGACATTGCCAGTGCAGCCCCCTGATGTCTCCTTTGCCCCACCCCTCCATTAATACACCTTAGAATCACAGAATCATAGAATGATTAGAGTTGGAAGAGACCTTAAAGATCACTGAGTTCCAACCCCCCCGGCACAGTCAGGGACACCTCGCACCAGAGCAGGTTGCTCAAAGCCCCATCCAGCCTCGCCTTGAACACCTCCAAGGATGAGGCATCCACAGCTTCTCCGGGGAACCTGTTCTGGTGCTTCACCACCCCCACAGGAAAGAATTCCATCCTAGTATCTAACCTAATCTTCCCTCTTCCAATTTAAAGCCATTACCCCTTGTCCTGTCCCTACACTCCTGACAAAGAGTCCCTCTCCAGCTCTCCTGTAGCTCCCTTCAGATATTGGAAGGCTGCTATAAGGTCTCCCGGGAGCCTTCTCTTCTCCAGGCTGAACAACCCCAGCTCCTCAGTCTGTCTTCATAGCAGAGACATAGAAAATTCATAACAGCATTAGCCATGCTTATTATTATTTTCTTTTTAGATAATGCAAATCCCTGCTATATCCTAGGAATCTACTGCTTTCTGGATAGATCTGGAAGATAGCAGAGCATCTTCTTATAATGGGGGGTCCTTTTCCCCCTCCCACTTGCAGCATAGAAATGAGGCACAGAAGGAAAAGTTGTTGTGCTTAAGGAGATTGCCAGCCCCATAGCCACTCAAGGATATCTTCTCTTATCCATCTTCATGTGCTCCCCTTCCCAGAAGCTTACTAAGGATGGAGAAGTGGCTAGAAATGGTGTTTATGCCCTCTGAAACTACAATAAGACTGAAAGCTACTTCCAGGTTCCCTAAAAGAATCAGTAAGGAAAAGTAAGCTATATAATTCATTGGACGATGTTGTCCATTTTGTTTTGTGTTGATGGTCAGTAAACACTGCCTCCAAGGACGGTAGCAAAAAGTGCCAGTTATGCCAGCATCTGCTGTAGGAAATTTTCTCAACATTCCATTAATGATTGGGGTTTTTGGCCCAGGAGAGATGTTTCCACTATCTATGATCACCTTTTATGTAATGCAGGCCAACCAATTTGATTTAAGATCAGGCTCCAAATGGACTGCAACTATATGAACTACAACTGAAAGCAGAGCTGGTCCTTAATTACCTCTTTGAATCTGGCCATTAGCTACACCAAAAGGTTCTTACTGCCTTGAAGCAGATAGCCTTTCCAACATGTTTAATTCTTCCGAGAGTCTTGTTTTCTTTCCTTAATAAATACTATTGTGTTTCTAAATGTCCTTGTTATGTTCTTATTAGGCTTGTAAACATTCCATCTGCTTTTTTATTATTTTTATTTTTCCGGTTTCTTTTTTTCTTTTTCTATTTTTTTTTCTTCTTTTCTTTTTTCTTGTCCTTTGGCAAGGTTTTGGTCTCAATTAACTCCTGTAGCAGTGAGTTTCTCAGGTTAGTTTTGCATTGTGTGTGTGAGGAAGTTTTTCCATTTACACAGCAGAATTTTGATACTAATCAGCCAGATAGCATTTTCTCTGAAACCAGCTGACTGTCTACTCTTTACACCTTTTTCAATAGCATTTCCTGCCACACATATTACCCTAGAATAAGCACGCGATGACATGAAATTCAGCAGGTACTAACAGACACAAAAGAGAAGACAGAGGATGTGCACCTTTTGCCTAATGCCCAAAGTCTGAGGCAACCAGGAACATTTATAGAAACAAATGCTGAAGTTCCAGATATTTAGGATTTTTTTTTTTCCTTTGATGGTTTGAGTTTAATTTCTTTACATACATGCTCTAGAGATTTCAAAACAGATTCAGATGTTAATTAACCAAATGTAACTATATTAACCTGTTTTTTTTTTTTCCCAGGAAAAATACAAGACAAACCATGCAATCTTATTGTTTTAAGTAGCCAGTGAGTCAAGTCTGGAAATTCAGTACACATGAGTCAATGAGATTTCAGGTCCCAATAGAATGTCCAGCAAGAACATTGTTCAGCCAGCAGTGGACTGGCCTCTGCTGCCTGCACCTCATACCTCTTCTTGGGCTGATATATTAAACAAACTATACCCAGAATGGGTTACCCTGAACCTCTGCCATGATATGATTTGGATGAATTGTCCATCCCAAAGGCTTGTCACAGCACTGTTCTCTACTGAAGCACAGGAACTATATCTTTTCCTGGGTATTTACTCTCTGACTGCCTCAGCACAAGGCTTCTGCTAAGTCTTAGAGTCTACATAAGAAATTTATATCATAGCAGATTGATGGTCCAGCTGTCCATATCATGTCCTTATCCATTTCTCAAGCTCTGGAAATGCAGTGTTTAAACAGAAGAGATGATGTAAAAGAGTGCGGGAGGAAGTCTGTTGTCCCATCTTGAGCAGAACCAAGGCTGTTGACCCTCTCTGTTCAGCAATGTTTGGGTGAAAGAAGGAGAGGCTGAGTAGAAGGCCATGATTTGATCTAGCACAAGAGACTGTCTCTGCAAAATTAGCTTGGCTGTTGTAATGCTGAAGACTTTGCAGGCCAAACCTTCCTGTCAAGCTAAAGGTGGACATTTTGGCTGTACAATAAAGAGCCCATAGGTGATCTGAAGATGACAAGGGAATGATCTTGCCTGAAGTATGCAAGAAAAGTAGGAACTAACTCAAGGAATTCATTAAATTTTCATATATTCTCCAGTATGTTTCATCCCCAGGTGGATGGTGCCATTTTTAGGAAAATAATCTTGTCAGAAAAATCCCCTGAAACTGCACAGCCTGAGGTGCTTTTTCTCATCTTCATGCACTGAGGAACCACACAGGTTTATATCTTACCTACAGAGTTAATCTGTATGGGAGACAGCCATATCTGAACACCTGAGTTACACCAGTCTGGACATGAATTATTTCTCTGAATGACCCTACTGCATCTTTGCAGTTCACCAACTTTACTGAGTGTGTCAGGAAAGTCAGAGGGGAGGAGGTATATCTCATAATTTTTTTGTATTTAGATACCCTGGGATTCTTTCCCAATCTCCTGTGTCTGACATGGGAGAACTTGTTTACTCCAAAGAAAGGCTTTCGGGAAAGTCCTGAGAGATTCGATTCACTTGTGATCAGATCTGGGTCCTCACTGTAGTGCCAGCCCATGGCCAGATGGGACCCAGGCTGCTTATTTCCTCCTTGGGGCCCCTGGCCCGAACAGAAAGCACTTCCCAAGCCTGAAAGAAATTTTTAAGAAATGTGGATTTGGTGCTCTGAAAATATACCTTTCGTCCCAACTTTTATTTCAACTGCAAGATATGCCCAGGCAATCATGGCAGGCATCGTGGAAATGCTGTCTTCACAAAGACATTTTGTCTGCAACAACATTTTCATTTTACACCCAAGTCTAGCCGGAGGTGAATTCTTTTGTTTAATGAAGAGCCACAGCTCCTTTGGAACAAAATGTTCTCCTGTAAGCTGGGTGAGCCGCTGGTTTTATTGAAGAACAGTCCTGCAGACCAAGACAATGCTGTACTTCACTACCCTTTTTGAATTACCACTCTGTCATTTCCCAGAGGAACATGATCGGCCGACCACTAAACTCTGCTTTAAGATCTTATGCCCGATCTAAATGAGACAGAATGAAGCCCTGGAGAGATTTCAACCCTTGCTTTGTTGAAACAACATTGCTTTGTTTGGAATGTATTTGCCTTTGTACTGGGGAATGAAAATGTAACCCAGTGCCCAGTTTTGAAATATATAAATACAGCACTTTTGGTAATGCAACGTATACAAAGACATCCATAGCATATGCTCTTTCTTACACAGCCCTTTTTCTTGGAGATCTTCAACCAGTTTTGAAACCTTCAAGCCTTGAGCCTTGTGACAGCTTGGTGAAGGCAGAACATATAATTTCTGTGTTACAGGCTGGCACAGTGACCCAGTTAGGAAATGTGCAGCAGACTTGAAATGAAACCCAGACCTGTGCTTGCAACAGTAAACTCAGCCTTCCCCTATGTCCAGTTTAGTTACACAAGCCGGTAGCCACCCAAAAGCTCATGACACCCACTCACTTGGCTCCCAGGTGTTCCCTGTGCTTTACTTCAATATCCTTAGATTATGAACTGAATAGATCTACAGATACGATCCAGATCTCTTCTCCCTATGGTTGGATCCTGGGCTGGCAACAGTCAGACAACTGAGACAGTTGGACATTTTCCTACCCCTTCTCACAAATTCGCTGTTGCTTCAATGAAGCTTAGGGCAGCAATTTCATGAACCCAGGCCCTTGCTTTATCACTAACAGTGTATGGCACAACACCTTTATCAGCTGTGTGCCAGCAGTCTGACAATTTGTCGTCTGATGCACATGACGAGTATGGAGGAGCATCACCCAGTCCCTCGTCCCTCCACCTACCCACCCACATGTCCTCCTGAAGAAGGAACTGAAGGAGACGTTGCCCACTCCGAGAGCAAACAAACATGTCAGCCCCGCACAGACAGAGGCAGTCTTGTCTCTCTGCCTGAGTCCACATCCTTTGATCCCCATGGGTACCAACTCCCGTCTGATATTAGGGGCTGTGCAGGGTGGGCTTGGACGCTGGCTGGGTGGAGGGAGACACCTCGGCAGGGCAGGAAGGAGTGATTCAGCCACTCCTCACTCCGAGTCAATATTTACCCAGCGGCTCTGGGTTTGGGGGAGGGATGGTCTCTCTCTGGGGTGACATTCCTACCCTCCTGAGCAAGGTGGCTGGAGCCGCCAGCCCAAGAGGGTGCGAGCTGCCTTCTCCTGGGAGCACACCCTCTTTTTTTCAGGCTGCATTTTGGATGCAAACTGGCGTGCTGTGTCTGCGCCTCTTCTTCTTGGTTGTTTTTTTTTATTTTTCTAATTGTAGTCTGGAGTTTTCCTTAATGGGACAGAGCAGTCTTTGAGACTGGAAATGTGCTCTTCTCTTTGTTTCTGGTAAGACATAACACTGGCCTCATGGGACCGCGCTCCAACAGGGATATTTTAGTTCTGCCTGGCTCAACTTCTTGCTGGCCCACAGTCTGATTGCTATTTGTCACTGGGACTGCAAGCACTGGGGAACAGAGACTGCCCTCACTGCGGCTGCTCTAGTAGACTGGAGCCTTGAATTTGGCTGGGCTTCCCAAGCATTTCCACGAGGCAAATAGTAACACTAATTTCAGCTGGACACTGTGCTCCTTGCTTACATTCCTAAAGGGCCGTGTTGTGCTGCTTTTGCCTTGTTGTCCATGTTAAATGTATTGCTAGATTTCACCCTGGGGGTTGTTGTGTCCTGCTGGTGGATGACTATGTTCCTCTGTTTGAGGAACTGAAGATGAAAAAACACTTTGAGATCCCTTTTGATAAACAGAGATACTCTTCTTGCCCAGGATTTTGTGAAGGTGTTGAGTATGTCCCATCCTACAAACCTTGGTCTCAAATACACTGGCATAAAACAAGAATAATTCCATTGGCAGCAGTGTCATTACGCCAGCGTAATAATGGGAGAAGGAGAGGAAATAGGCCTGGAGGGATTTGGGTTTTGTTTTTTTTTCTTTGGGGGGCGGGGGGGGGGGGGAAGGGGGAAAGCATGCTGACTGTAAAAACCACAGCAAAATTATTTTTAAATGAGAAAAATTTCTTTAAGACAGATCAGCCCCTTAAAAAGAGAGACAAATGGAATGAAAGGCTGCAGTTCAGAAAGTCCTGCGGTATTTGGGGAGCAGGGCAGTTTGCTGCAAAGAGAGGAGTAAATAGCTAAAGCCGGGATAGTTGCAAAAGGAGAAAGACCCAGAAAATGAAGTTGCTTATGAATTACATTCTCTAAACTTCTCATAGCACAAGATGAGATCGTAGAGGCAAGGTTATTCTCAGTACATGTGTGGAAAAATATGAACCTCAGTAAGAACCACTGAGTAAACCTGAGAAAAGAAATGACTGTGCCTGGAAATGTTTAGGGGATGGTGTTTGTCAATTAATGAAATGAGAGGCCGCCGTTTGCAGCAAAGACGTACAGAGACTAAAGTCCAAAGAAGGAGATTTTTTTAGTTTTTCTCCAGTAAAAGGAAAGGAGGGAAATTTTGCTCTGTGCTTCATCTGCAATTTTGGGGTTTTAATTATTTTTTTTCTTTTCTTTCATAAAACCTGGTGATTACGGAGAAGAGAAAGTTTGCTCTGTGTGGCTGGGCAGGGGGTCACGATTACTCACGTCATCAGGTTTTGCCTTCAGGTTTGCTGGTTTTGATGACAAGCCTTTACCAATTGTTTTCTTAGTTGTGTCAGCAGCTTTCCCACCAGTGTAGTGATGCTTTTTGTGTTGCACTGTGCAAACAGGAGAGCAGCTCTAGCCAGAAAGCACTCATGGAGATCGTACTCCCGATTTTAAGCAACCTCATGGTTAGACTAACTTTGGATCCAGCTTCATGGTTTGGACTCCTCTCTAACAGAAATACACAGATATCTCCAATAATGTATTTTAATGGGAAGGGGAATTTTTTTAAAGACACAATACACGTACCTTGTTGGAAAAGGCTCCTCTCTGTGCCAATAAGCTTCTCTCTTTCCTGGGGGGAGCTGCTTGTTTTATATATGGGACTGCCTTAAATAGGAGAAGGAGAGGGATTCTGGCAGCATTGAGAATCTTCAGTGCGCCAAGAAGAAGAAAGACCAAAGAGTCAGCTGCCTTGTAAAAGGAGGACTGTTTGATTAACTTTATGGATAGAAACTGAGCTGTAAAAAAGACAGCATTTAGTTTTTAACAAGGACTGTGAGTCTGTGCTAGCCAGGGCTATTAGGAGACCAAGGTCAGAAGGAGCCTGGACGCCACCAGGAATGTGAGGAGGGACAGGCTGGCAAAGCAGTGACGTAAAATAGCCAAGGTGCAGCTGCCGAAGTCTACAAATGAGCCAATGAGCAAAGTCACGTAGGATCCCGTCTCAGAAAGGAGAGAATTAAGTCTTCCAAGGAAAGGAAAAACAAAAACCACAACCGAAACCCAACAAAAAAACCCCTGTGTCCAGCTGTACATTTGTTCCATAGATGTTGCCTATATCGTCACAGAGACAGGGAGCCCATTTCAAGACAACGTTGCTGCTCCGTGTCTCTGGGCAGTGTGAAAGTGGATACGCCTTTGGAAACGACTACAAGAACCCCAAATCATCCCTGCATAGCTGGTGCTACAGCTAATGCCTTCGGTGTAACAGCAGCAGAGGCTTGGAAAAAAACACATTGCTTTGTTCAGCGTCAGACAAGGTACTGCACTTGGTCCTTCCCTGTGTGACATTATAATTAGAGATTGGGGCTTGAATCGAGCATCCAAATGCAGAGCAGTGCTGTGAGTCAGCTGAGACACATGCACCAACATTGTCATTATCCTGACTTTTGTCATTTACAAAGAAATCCAAGCACTGCGTTCTGCAGCATGTTCAAAATTTGGGCTAAGAGACTACCCCAAATTTGGTATTTATCCCTGCTCTCCAAGGCCTGAAATCAGTAAAGTGTTTAAGTCAGCTGGGAGACTATGGGATTTTGGGAGTTGCACTCATGAAAAAGCTGCCTGAATTTGACCTTTCCAGTGTAGAGATAGACTTCAATTTTTAGGATCCTCCAAATGAGCACATCCCTAGTTCAAGCAGCCCTAACTTGACCTTAAGCAAAGATGATTTAAGTTCCAGGTCTATCTCTGACTAGCATGTCTCTAATGAAAGAAGGAAAGTGAATCTGTCATGGAAAAATACAGCAAACAAAAATCTCAAGTAGGAAACTGATAAAACTGATTTAAAAATATGTAACCACAACACGGCAGATGCTAGGGGAACCCAGCATTTGGGGGTAAGATTTGCCAGTCCTGCTGAGGACACCATGTAGTAGCACAGTTCCCTTCCTCGGTCTGCTGGAGAATTCCCTGAACAGCAGCTTGAGCTAACGGTGAGACGTGAACAGTCACCTGAAACGTCCTGATTCATATGAGTTTCTTTGCTGATGCGCCACATGTCAATACAGAAAGTATTTTTGTAACAAAAATGACTGGGGAGCACAAAAAAAACAAACACACTTGATATTAAAGGACTAGAGTAGCAGGGAAGTATGTTAACCTGCCAGGCACAGAGGGGCAGGAGGTTGTAGATCCCCTCTTGCTGGCCAAGGGAACATTAGTAGGCAATACTGTTTGTTCAGTCTGGAGAAGCGAAGGCTCTGGGGGGCTTTGAGCAACCTGTTCTGGTGTGAGATGTCCCTGCCTGTGGCAGGGGGATTTTGCTTTCTCCCAGGAACCCTCAACTCCAAATATTTTGTGGACCAGTACAGTGTTACTAACTTTTGCCAATATAGCATCTGCACAGGAGATAAGGAGTACATGCATTCCCTCTTCTGTGGCTGAATTAGATTCATTTAGCAAACTTGCAATTCAATCTAAATGTGGGATCAGCCCCTAAAGTAACACATTTTAAGAAAACCTCGTAAGATGTGTTGATCAAAGGCAGATCTGCACTCTTATCTTAGCACCAGTAACCTGAAACAATGTCGAAGCAGTGGTGCTTCAAGGTTGGGGGGACCTTGTTTTCCCACTTCCTAATGCTGTTGATATTCCTTACAACTATACCATGATTTGCTGATAGATAAATAGCCCCAGGGCCATACTCTGCCATCAATTACACATGTAAGTTTAAAAAAAAAAAGTGCTAGCAAATCAGAGAGGTCAAATTTAGTCAAGATTCAATGGGACTTAGAGTAGAACTTGGCTTAGAGATGTAAGCAAAACATTTCCTTGACATATACAACACAGTACATTTCCCAGGATTCATTCTTCCTACAGATGGAATAAGTGTTTTTATGGGTTTGAGGATGAATTCAGTTCCATTTTTCTCATGATGTGGAAATGCAGAAAGCTTATCTCTCTTTGATCGTTGGACTGCATCTTCTATAGATTAAAAAAAACCTACTATGATCCACTGCTTACAGTCTTCCCTTATAACAAAATCTCCTGCCCACCTGGAGTTTACTTAACTATGATATATGATGATGCTAATTTTATTTCACATGAGAATTAGGATGCACTATCTGTTTCTTCTGGAAGAAATAATGAGGCTGACAGGTGGAAAATCTTGAGCTGTTGTTCAGTGGTTAAAAGGCAGGTAAAAAAGAGTCAGGAACTCTAATTTTAATAGATTTGGTTGTATGGACTTGGATATCTCCATTGCAGCCAGAGTCCTCAAGCCACTAAAAGCTTAGTCTGAATGAGAATTGATATTTGCTTCATAATTTTGCTTTCTCCCAAATTCCTCTTCTCAAATACAGTAAGGATAATTCTTCCCTCCCACTGGCATGGCAATTCTTAACTCCTTGTTTGCAAAACTCATTACAAGCTTTGGATGAAAGGTGTTAGAGAAGTGCAAAGCAGATTTGACACTTTTTTTTTTTCAATATAGAGGGCTTTCGAGGTTTCTTGTGATTGTCCACATTTTTGGAGATTAGTCAGCTTTTCAAAAGGATTATGCAAAGTGAAAGCCTGCAATAGCAGGAGGTTGGGATCAGTGACCCAGAAGGTCCTTCCAGTCCTGTGTTCCTGGAGGCTTTTCCAAGTCATACCAAAGACGTTAAAGACTATGTGTGTGGTCTGAACTTAATACCTTCAATACACGCTCTCCACTGAAAATTTTTGTGGCATTCATTGAACGGGGTAGTAGCAGGGGAGGGATAGGGCCTCTGTGTAAAGGTGAGAGAAAGCACTTGCCACAACAATGATGGAGAGCACCATCCAAGCTAGCAGATAGCTCAGGAAACTGAAGGGCTCAAGAAGCACCTCAACAGACACAAACAGCCTCATCCCTCTTGCCTCGAGATCGCACCTCTAGAAGAATTGCGTGTGTTACCAACCACCTTTTTCAGTACCTCCATGGACCTCCCTTCTGAAACCCAGCAGCTAGTAGGAGTTATGACAGTGGTTTTGTGGTGTAGACACCTGTCCATATGAAACTAATCTAGGACCCCCAAGCTCAATTTTGTTGTGGCAATTTACCAGCTTACCATATGGTAATACTTTTTGACAGTCACCATCTTGGGCTGGATTAAAATTAGTGATCTGGTGCTGGAAGATGCTTTGGTCATGCTCTCAGCCAAGCCCATAATTTACCTATCTGGAAAGTAGGTAGCAGTGTTGCTTCCCGGTGTTGGGGCAGGTATTTGTTAGAGATGAATTTATATAGTCTCATACCCTCTCACCTCCAACCCTAGCCCATCTGAGAAAACCAACAGTTTCTGACATTCAGATGTGCTTTGCCAGCCAAAATGTCAACCGCATACCACCTTGGAGAAGGCCACAATTCAGTGGTTGCACATCAGACCCATGGGTCCATATTTATAAAGTGCTTTGATATCCCAGATGAAAGGCCGGTATATAAATGCCCCATTCATTTAGGTTATATACAGTAGCAGCAAACAGAAAAATCGTTACCCACAGGGTTAGAAAGGCGTATTCCTGCTTATTAATTGAAGACCACATAAAGAATGCTTGGTTAAAGTGTTCCTTTTGGAGTGGACATTTCAGTGCTGGTCCAGCGAATGAAAATAGTCCTGAAAATTTGCATGGGCAAACAGCATAAACATCAACTTTGCACAACTCAAAACAAAAATCTTCTTAAAAATGCAGTGAAAAAAACCATTTTATCTGGGCCTGTCCTTGTTCTCTCCACACCAACGGGAAGTGAGGCAATCAGTCCTTTGGCAGGTCACAACTACATTGAAATTATTATCCTAGCAAAAGATTACCTAAGTTACAAAAAGCATAGTTTCTACATGGTGAGGATCAGCTACTCTGCAACTTAGCATGTGTCACGCAGAACCGCCTCTGGGTTCACTGTATGCCTCATTTTCCTCTCTTTTATGCATATAAACGGGTCTTTGGATTTCTAGACCTGTATTCCTCACTTCTTTCTCTGTGTGTCTTTGAGATACATGACCCTCTTAGTTCATTTGGAAAGCTATGTTAAATAAAACCTTTTCTGTCTGTGGTCTCAGTATTCAAGTGCCGGGTAGATACCCATTCACAGTCGCTGGGAGCAGGCAGTGTCTTTCATATATCATAACCATAAAAACAAATAAATTACAAAGCAGAAAGGAGATAAGGCACAGGTTTAGGCTGCCTTTTGAAGATTTATTAAAACAAACTGATATTTCTTATAATGTGCATGTAACCAGAATACATAATTGACAATGATAATCATTAACAGGTACTAATGTTATTTCAGAACAGAGGATGGAATGAGACAGACTAAACCTCCATGCATGCAGCAGAGGAAATCCAAACTGCGATAATTAAATGCAAATAAAGCCTGGGGGCAAAAATTCCTGGTCTCTCTAAGATAAGAGAAATGTATTTCTACCATCTATACTTCATTTATTTCTCTTGAAGACTCTAATTTGTTTTTAAGCTAATAGATCAAACATTCTTGTCACAGTTCGTACAACTGTCTCAAATATGTGAGAAGTACCCGCCAGGCGAGGACCACCAGCAATTTTTATGATTTCTTTACACTACAAATATTTGGCAGAACTGAAATCACCCAATAAAATAAACCTGCGGATTCATCTGCAGTTTTAGACTCTCTCCAAGTATTTTTTGGACTCCTTCCCAAAATAACTGATGCTCATGATATTCCAATATCAAATGAAAATATGTCCTAATTTTCATGTCTCGCTACCACCATCTGTTATTAAAGAGAAAGTTGTCTTTTTTCCTAGCAGGCCAGGTGGCTTGGAGACACCCATGCAGACCATGAGCAAAGCTCTGGTCCATCAGGGTTTCTGGTCACTCATGCTTTTGGGTTGGTGTGACATAACACAAAAGAAGAACCATGGAGTAGTGGTGGTAGACTGTAATTTCTTTCAGTACCAGCATTGTCTGCCAGCTGGTACCCAAAGAGCTGGCAACACTACAACACGGGTGTCCCCATCTCTCCAGAGGAGAGGAAATTTGAATTTAATTATGTGCAAGAATGGCTTTGCAAAAGGTTCAGGATCCCCTTTGGAAATGCCTTTAGCAAAAAGAATAGATTAAAAAAAAAAAAGCCATGTTTGAAAAGTCTGTCCAGCTCTAGTGACATTGCAAAGGTCTTCAATGAAAGCCACTCTGCAGTACACAAATATTGTAGTCACTTTTGTAAGCTTCAGATCAGCTGATGCTTCAGAAAGTCAATAGCTGAGCTTTATAGATGTTCAGCTTTTCTCAGTATTGCATCCATGAATTAAGTATAAGAGTAAAGTCTTTCTCCTCCAAACCAAGGATGAATTAATTTATAAACCACCCCAACCTTCTGTCTTAGTCATTGCCTTTGACAACCAAACACCGTGCCATTTATTCACCCCACCAAGGCATCCCAGAGAGCCTCTCTTGAGCAGCTGACACTGCTCTTCCCCGTTCCTGCTGATATTTTTCTCTCTGCAGGTCTCAAGCTGTACAGTTTTAACAAATGCCACTTGCAGTATGTTTTATAAATCCTACAAACCACCATAAAATGTGGCACACAGTGTCAATTTTACATGTTTTCCAGAAGAAAGGTGTATGGCTTTTGTTTCCACCAGCCTCCTGGCTGTACAGTGCTTTGTAGGCATTAATTTTTAGGGTTATCACCCACTCTGATTTTGGTAAAGCACCCTAATTTTATGAGGTTTCTCTCACACCTTGTTAGGCTGGTTGTCAGGATGGCTAGTATTGGCTAGATAGCAGAAGAAAATCCTCCTTAGTGTAACACTGAATTCAAACATTGCTGTTTTCCGTGAACTGAAATGGTATACTTTCTGATATAACAGCATAACTCTAGAGCATTCACATCAAATCAAAAGAATGGGCTAGGAAAGCCAACTCAGGAATTTCACATTTTGGTTTTTTGGCTGTTTTGGGTTTGTTTCCTTTTTTTTCAGTTCCAAATTTGTTTTGGTACAATGACAGTGTTGCCCCTACAAAAAGCTTGACTTTCCTGAAATGTTTCCATTTTCCCTCAGGACAACTGAAGGAAAGCATTTAACTTTGGGTCAATGTGATCTGAAATTTGTTTGGGTCAGTTCTAAGTGAAATAAAACTATCACAGGTCAAGCCAACCCGACATGAATTTGTTTTACTGGAGTTACACATGCGTGTCGAGATCTGCACAACTGTCGTGAAGCAATGGAGATTCACTCCAACAAGGAAGCCCAGCCAGCAAGAAAGCAACCAGAAGGAAACAACTTCCACAAGGGGAAGAACAACTGTAAATACAGCTTAGTGTTGAAACAGCCCAAGCAAACAAAATATTTCTCACATTCACAATAGAAGGTTTTTTCTGCAAGCATCTCACGCTAAAAACACTTTCCAACAGTTCAGTTTGGGATCCAAATTAAAGATGAAAACGAATGTTTAAAGGCAGCACACAAATCCAGATCCTTGTTCTAGTGACACGTCTGCTCAGAGCCATAAAACGATTTTGTTAACTGGCAGGGAATACTGGATCACGGTGGGATTTCCTGTCTTTTATAATCCCATATATATTAGATGATATCGTACACTATCTTTCCCATTCCACAGAAAACTGAGACCACATGATCACTGCTTCGTAGGCAATATGGAAAACAGTACAAGGACATTAGAGGGTCTCTAGCTATTAAAAATAAAAATCTGTCAAGAAAAATTCCCTTTGAGGTAAGCTGTCTTCCAGGACAAGACCACAAAGGCACCACATGAAACTAGTAAGTGGAAGATTGAAAAAAAACCCAACCCCAACTACATGGTTCTTCACAAAATTGTGGTGAATCTGTGGGGCTTGTGCTACAGGATGTTGTACAAAAGAAATGTTTGCATGAGCTCAAAAAGCAATCACATATTGGCATCTTGTGTATACAGGGGATGAAGAAGAATGGGGATGTTTTTTGAAGCCAGAATGTTCCTCATGATCCTTACTGGCTGAACAAAGTTCCCTTCAGAGAGAGTAAAGCTGTCTGTGGCCCTCTATCTCTTTAGATCTGCCCAGTCTCATCATTTCATGTTCTTGACCCAGGTCGCTGGCAGCCCACTGAGTCTTCCACACTCTCCTTCTGGGACACAGCTCAGCTGCAATGCTTGGTCTTTTATTGCAGATCTGTAGATGAATATAGGGGTCTGGGAGATGGGATGTGTTGTAGCCTGGGTAGCAAATGTTCCACAGACACATCTGAACTTACTGCCAATATACATATGCCTGCAATATGGAAGAATGTAAATGATGACCAAAATGGTCTCTTCTAAATTTGTATTTCTACTCTCATGACCCACAAATGCGATGCCATTCACGGAGGTCTACCTCATGCCGGGATTTGCTGCAAAAGGGCCCTTCCAAAGCCTGGCTAAATGATGAAGGACCTACTTCTTGGGGGCTGCTGTTCTTCAGGATAGAGTCTTTCTGTCCCTCATTCACTATCTACACAAGTTGTCCACCCTCTCATCTTAGTGTAACTAGAATAATATATAACAGGAGTTTGATTCTCCACTGTATGGTAGAGGAAAATCTCAGACACAAAGGGGTAGTGCAGAAACTCAATAAAGAGCTGAGAAAAGCTGAAAGGGTCAACATTAGGTGAGACCACACCTTGAGTATTGTGTCCAGTTCTGGACACCTCAGCACAAGAGAGATCTCAAGGTGCTGGAGCGAGTGCAGAGGAGGGCAATGAAACTGGTGAGAGGCCTGGAGGATAAATCTTACGAGGAACGATTGAGGGAGTTGGGATTGTTTAGTTTGAGGAAGAGGAGGCTGAGGGGAGACCTCATCACTCTCTACAACTGCTTGAAAGGGCACTCTAGGGAGGTTGGTGCTGGTCTCCCGGGCAATTAGTGATAGAACAAGAGGGAATGGCTGCAAGCTGCAGCAGGGTAGGGTTAGGCTAGACATTAGGAAAAAATTCTTGATAGAAAGGGTGGTCAGTCACTGGAATGAGCTGCCCAGGGTGGTGGTGGAGTCCCCATCCCTGACTGTGTTTAAGAGTAGATTAGATGTGGTGTTGAGGGATCTGGTGTAGGGGAGAACTTGTAGAGTGGGGCTGATGGTTGGACTCAATGATCCCAAGGGTCTCTTCCAACCAAAATGATTCTATGATTCTATAATTAGCTGAGTTTCCTGCAGGTCCAGTGCAAAGCAGTCTAAGCATTCAGTCATGACAACCTCCCAGTTATTCTACTTAAGATTCTGAAGAACATTATTGCAGTGCCAGCATCAAGACAGCCTGTTCTCCACATCTCAGGAATCGCAGATGGAAACGTCTCCACCGAATGCCCACCTGGACTAGCTCCGTGAAGACCGATCTCCTGCAGATTGAACTGAATAGACAAAACCTGGTAAGTGGGAGCAGTGTTAAGTCTCGTATCCTCTACCAGGATCCTGTAACCCACTCGCCATCGGGTTAAGCTCCTATTGAACATGAGCAGGGCTCCTTACATGTTGTGCAACACAATGGAAAATTGAGACCATACCATAGATGAGGACATACAAGTTACGTGGTTTGCCTGAGGCCACACAGTGAGTCAGAGGCTAAATTATAAACTTGGGAGTCCCTGGCTCCAAGTCACTTATTCAATCTATGCTGCCTCTAAGGCATATTACATTGGGGGTATTGTATGGAAATGACATTAACTTTAAAGAGCAGTGTACAGTAGAAGTAAGCAAAATAAGTGGGCTTTATTGTGGGATGATTTTTTTTTTCTAAAAAAGCATGAAAAAAAAGTGACATGAGCAGTTTTGCAAGCACACAGTGCAAATTAATTTTGCACAATTTGATTTCGAAACCTCCCTCCTGGATTAAAAACCTAAACACCAAGTTTCAGGCCATAATGGACCCCATGGACCCTCTTTTCCACTTTTTTTCTTCTCTCTCTCTTCTTTTTTTTTTTTTTTTTCCATTTTCTGGCAATTCTCTTAACCCCCCAAAATAAAGGTTTAACATGGAAATGCTGACAGCTCCTTAAGCAGAGCATTGCATTTGCAACACTGTAATTATGCCTACTTCAAAATGCTCCAAAGAAAACAAGATTTTCTTGTTCAAACAAATCTTGAATGGTTTTAGCCCCAGAATTAAATCATTCAGACCAAAAAGGACTGTGTTAAGCATGTTGAACTAGGGCTGTACCAAGGAGATGTGGAAAGAGATAAATGCAAACTGATTTTACAGTATTTACATAATTAGATCCACATCTCTGCTTTTCTCTCTTGAATGAGTAAAGACCAGATTAACCTTATTATTATTATGTTTATTTGATTGACTTAGGAATTCCATCTGGATAAAAGAGAGTCTAGATGTCTTTCTCCATGCGCACCCAGCGTGAAGCCAATCAACATGCCTCTCTAAGTAACAAATTTGTTTTATGTCATCTATCAGCAAGATACTGTAATATTGGATATAGCTTTAGCTCAATGGATGACTGCTCCTTAAAGACCACACGGCTTAGAGGTTTTCATCCTGCATTTTTCCGTCCCCACAGAAAATGACTTGTCAGATTTTCCACTCTCGTGAAGATGGTTGTAAGTAAATGTGCGGTGCAGAAAGTGTGCATGGCACATTTAAATGAGAATGCAATCCATATCCCAGCAACTGCTTTTGTTGGTGGAGGATGTTTGCTTGTGTTGCAAGACTTCCCTGCATCCTGTTTCCGGGCTGTAACAGAAAGGCAAAGCTGTGTGTAGGTACAGGATGCCTATGGTGGTGAACAGAGAGCAAGGGATAAGGGAATGATTGCTTCTGCCCCTCGCAATGTGTGATTTTGATTGTTGTGATTGGTTCATGCAAGGAAACCTTCCTAACAATATGCACTATAACCCCTCTGAGCATAAATAAGTAATGCTGCAAATGCATTGTTCCTTTAGAAACTATTCTACCAGCTAATTAAAAAACACTGTCAGGAACCTTGTCTGGGTTGTTACCCTCATTTGCCAGAGAAGAAGGATAACACAGTAGGCTGTGGCTGGAGCAGGTTGGATTTATTTCCCAGCTTACATAACAAAGACATAGGTATAAAGTCTCCATCTCCAACCCAGACAACAAAAATATTCTATTTTTTTCTCCCATTTTTATCTGTCTGGTTTACTCAGGTTGACATCATTTCCAGGCAGGGTCTTCTGACTACAGAGAAGTGTAACACTCAGTTCAGACTGCTCAGTGTTTCTCAGGCACAATGCAATTAAACCAAAGAGAAAATAGAATCACAGAATGGTTTGGTTTGGAAGGGACCTTAAAGAACATCTATTCCCAGTGGCTATGGACCGGGACACCTCCCACCAGACCAGGTTGCTCAAAGCCCCTGGCCTTGAATACCTCCAGGGATGGCACAGCCACATCTTCTCTGGGCAACTCATTCCAGTGTCTCACCACCCTCACAGTAAAGAATTCCTTCCTAATATCTAATCTATATCTTCCCTCTTTCAGTTTAAAACGATTACACCTCATCCTGTCACTACAATCCCTGATCAAGGGTCCCTCTTCATCTGTCCTGTAGACTCCTTTAGGTACTGGAAGGGGCTATAAGGTCTCTCTTCTTTTCTCCAGGCTGAACAACTCCAATTCTCTCAGCCTTACCTCAAAGGAGAGGTGCTTCAGCCCTCTGAGCAGCTTGGTGGCCTCCTCTGGACCTGCTCCAACAGGTCCATGTCCTTGCTGTGCTGAGGGCTCAAGCTGGACACATCACTCCAGGTGGGGTCTCACCAGAGCAGAGCAGAGGGGCAGAATCCCCTCCCTCGCCCTGCTGGCCATGCTGTTTTGGATGCAGCCCAGGATGCAGTTGGCTTTCCATGCTGCAAGCACACATTGTCGCCTCATGTTGAGCTTCTCATCAAGCAACACCCCCAAACCCTTCTCCTCAGAATCCAACCAAGAACAATTCTATCACTGAAGTGGCCATTTGGTAACCGTAAATGGATGTCTTGTGAATATTTCTATTTTATCTATTTCCCATTTCTTGCTCTAACAGGCACACAGGAATTTGCCATCAGGCTGCAAGCTGAAACAGTAACATTACATGGGACTTTGCATCTTATCTCATTTGGAGGCTCCCTTGACCGCACAGGCTCACGCTTGACTTCCTCTTGTGCATTATCACAAGAGACTCCAACTCACACGCTTTGCCTTTCTGTTGGGAAAATATTGTGTAACCTCCAACACTCACCCAGCAACTCTTCCCCCACAGGGAAGGAAGCCTCCAGCCAAACGAAAGCTTTGATATTAAGAGCAGAGCAATGTGCAAACCCATAATAATGCACTTGGACTGCAGCTCTCCTTTAGGAAAACAACACAACAAAACACTCCTAATTAAGCTATTGGCGTGGAGGAGGTACCAAATCCAAAAAGATTTTGCCTCCATATGGAATGTATATGGAATGCAACATGCAATAAAACACCAGCACACCCAGATGTGGATGTTCCCCAGCTGTCTGTCTGCTGCTTTGATGGCAAGCTACAAAGACCCTTCCCTACATAGTCATCTCCGCGGGAAGCAAGAGGTGACTCCTCTGTGCTCACGTATCACACCGAGCACTGGAAGGGAAATTTTCTAAAGAGATCATGTAAGTTTACAAAAATAAGGGCTGTATTCAGCTTTTATGTTCCATGCATTCAAAGCAGTGGGCTCTTAGTATCTGATGCCTCCCAAACTCAGCGACTGGTCATGCAGTGACAAGGGAAATGCTCGGGAAGTGCAGTCTCCCCGAGGGTTTCTGCTTGGAGCTGTCGATGCAGATGTTATTTTTCCCTGCAGCTGTTGGGGGCAGTAGACAATCAATCCTGGCTTTCTGTAACCTGTATGACCTGGGTGTGGATCACATACAGGCTATACACATGCCCTGATGCCGAACAGATTTGCAAGCCACATGGAATGTCTGAGAACATAGGGAAAACATAAGTCCTGCCTTGAGAAGTGGTTATTTTGATGGTCCTTGAGATACGGACTACTGTGGCTCTGATCAGAGCCAAATTCTGCTAACTTAAATTGCAGTGTCATTCAGTCAATGCCAATTGATTTTGGCCAGAATTTTCCTGTTTTCAAGTCATGAGTATACTTATTTTAGCATTAGCTGTTGAATTTTCAATCGAGTTCCAGCAAACACGTTTTTAAGTCTGAGGGTCAGGAAAACAGATCTGCTTTGGACACAGGCAGGAGAAAGCTTGTTAGCAGAGAAGCAAGGCAAAAATCTGGGAGGTTACTCTTACACTAAAGGTTACCAAAGATATTTTTTTGACCCCCAAAACCCACCTAACACCTGTAAGGTGTGCTGGGCACCGTTACTAACTGGACATGTACTAAAGTGGTTGGTGTAAGAGGGCCACAAGCACTGATGTGCAGCAGGAGCAAGGAGCTCCTGCACCAGCCATTACTTATTTCACACCTTAGCACACTGTAGGATTCTCTGGTCTGTGCCAACATCTGTGATCAACTTTAAAATAATTTTGAAGCCCTAAAGCGGAGGAGCTCTGCTGTTCTCATCCTTAGACTCCAGAAAAGAAGCTCTTTGTCTACACTATGCGCAGTAGTAGATGGGGAGGGTGGCAATACCCTAGAGGACAGCTGAGCCCAAAATCTGAAGGCATCAGAAAAAGTGGCTTCTCTTGCTGCACTACCAAAGGAGGGCAGGCACCTCAATCAGACTAAAATCCTTGGGGACTGATGGGGTGAGTCCTCCGCCCTGCAGTTCCCTGTGACAGAAGTTTGGCCACCACCTCAGAGATACTGTGGAATTCCTAATCCCAGTCAAACTGGACTGCCCTGAAGGGGGTCTGGAAGTAACCTCTACCATCCTGGTTTCTAGCATTAGAAAACTGCTTGACTTCTCCTTTTTCTGCCCTTCTCCATCTCTTCCTTTGCTAATGAGTGAGAGACACCTTTCCATAAAAACAGCATGGCATTAGCAGTTTGTGTCTTGCTTAGGTGAGATGAGTTCAAGTTATCAGCCCACCCCATGAGACCTCTGATAGTCCACTCAGATCCTAGTTGGTCACTGGTCACTGAGGTTGGTCATTGGTCACTGTCCTGAGGGTGCTGCTGTCTGTTTATGATATTTCAGGTGCTGCTTCTAAAAAGCAGTGAACTTAATGCAATGAAAAGCAGAGATTTGTGGTATAGCTGCCCGTACCTGAGCTAGCAGCTTAGGTTCATAGTCAGTGGTGTGAAATAGGCACTTTCAGGATATATTTCCTAAAAGAAATGGCTAAAATAACTCAGGTTTTGTGTAGTTTTCAAGTTTTGTAGGAAGCATGAACTCTGCGTGCCTCAGCTTGACCTTCTACACTCATCTCTGTTCAAAAGGTCAGGGATGGGATTATTGGTTTTTTCTCTAGGCTACTCTTATTCTGAAAAGTGAGTGCTCTGTGGCATACTGGTCTCCCACTTTGTCATACTGGGGACCTGCCAGAACAGCCTTGGCTGCCTTCTGGGCTGGGTTGGGACAGGGAGGTAACTGGTGTGTGCACCAGGGTCTTTCCACCTTATGGCACTGCACTGTGGTCAGGTAATTGTAGATGTCTGGTACAACAGGTGCCAGAACGCTACTTCAATAAAATCATTGTTTTTAATAAGAGTACGAATAAGGAGGAATGCCCAGTAGCTAAAAGGCTAGGCCTTGATCCTGAAAATACATGCTCACATGAGTAATTATATGCACTTAACACTTCTCCTGCAGCACCCTGAGAACTTCGGCACGGGCTGCTCCAGTTCCCATGGGCTGTGATGGGGACAGGATGCCCTGAGCTCCGGGGCTGATTTCACCATGCATTGAGTGACTTGCTTTCCTGACCGGCATCAGACCCCCAGCCAGAGAGCTGCACCTTAGATACACTTCTTTTCCACTAACAAAAAGCAGAGTCTGGGGGGAAGTGCCTATATCGGGATTTTATTAGTTAACAGGATATGGTTCAAGATTTTCTTATCCTGCAGCTTCCCAGCTTCCATTGACCTGTGTGATGGTGGGAGTTTCAGCTGTTTCTCAGGAGATTTAACTGGGATTACTGGTTCCCGTGTTGGAGCTATAAACACAGTCCTGCCAATCACTTTGCCCTCCCGACTCATGCCAGGAGAATGATACAAGGTCCTACTTGCTTTCCTCTTAGATTTCACATTCTCCTTCAGAATATTTTTCCTCTTTGAAAGATCATCCAGGGATAACTGGATAGGGGATTATTTTAACAACTGAGCTCCAATACTGGATCATTTACACTACTAGTTTCTAACTGGCCTTCTTGTTTACAACAGACTGAAATGGTTAATCAAAATTAGGAACATATGACATACCCAGGTGTTTCATACAGTGGCTGTATTTTTTTTTTTCCTTCTTGGAATTATTAGGTTACTACAAACAGCATTGAAATAGCTTAATATCTGTATTTAGAGAACTTTTAGGAATAAAGAGATCTGGCTGAAGGAAAACATTCTAACAAAGGTCTTCCTGTACGGGCAGTTGCACTCTGACACTAACACAGCTCCTTCCTTATAACTTTACATTTTTAACGATGGGGTTGTGAGCAGAGCTATGGAAAGCTCCAGCCTGGAGAGAGCTAATATAGCAGCAAAGCTCACATGGGTGGTTTCCCCTATTCTACCCTAGAGGTAGCTGCGTTTCCACTCTGTGACTAAGCGGGTGACACACACTCGGGGCTCAACGGGTTGTTTATTTTTTATTCTTGTAATGTCAGAGCAATTCCCCAGCCCTGCAGTGGGGGTGGCACAGAGTACGGGAGAGTAAGCGGCTTGTGGTGTGTAAAGGAGTTTTTTTACCTTCAGAGAGTGAACACGTATCAATTTACGTGGATATATGCTGCAGCTTGGTCCTTCTATTTCTCTCCTACAGGTCAAAATGGACTTGGGACATTTTCCTAAGTCTTCCTCAATCCCTAGGACTGCGAGGAGATCGATGAGGGAACGTGAGAGCTATTTGTAAGTTAAATGTACCCTTCCTTTTGTTCTCACAGCTTGCATCAAATGCTGATGCAAATCAGCAGTTTTCAAATCAGCATTTGAAAGCAAAATAAAAGAAAATACAACAAAAATCTCTGAGATAATAAAGTGTCCAGGGTGTGTTTGTATTACTGAAGGATTTGATTTCACAGATCCCACCTCTCACTTTCCTTATGCCTCAGGTTGCTGGATGGTTGGGAGCAACCCAGATGGGCTCCAGTGTGAGAAGACAACCTTTCCACAAGGGATAACACCGCTGGCCAAGTGTACAACCAGTTCTACTGCTAATTAGGGCCCGGAGCACAAACGATCATATGTTTTCATTATGAAAAGCAGGAACTCCTGGCTTGTACCACTCTCAGCTCTGCTGACTGACAGAGAATTCCTCCGGAGAGGCATCTCATAGCAGCTGCATTCTTGCCCACACATCTTACCCATCTCATAATCGATACCAAGAACAAGTTACCAGTTTAAATAATTTCATTTCCATTTCCAGAGCACCACTGGCCCAGCATGAAGCATTTAGCAAGAAGCAGGCGGTGATCCCTGTGCTCACACCGTGCTTGCAACCCCAGCCAGGCCTTCCACAGCCCTACCCATGGGGCTACCAGCTCTCACCAGTGAGGGACACATGCTCTCAAGTGAGTGCACATGGGACACATTCCCAGCTTCCTGCATCTCCCTTTAGATTTCATCCCACCCCTGAGGTTCACACACATGTCCACATGCTGCTGTAAAAGTCCTCCTTTGGCAAATATCCATTACCACAAGTGACTGCCTATCAAGTTCAATGTATGCCAGGGAATTAACTGTCACACACATTACAGGGGTCAGAAAATGGTACCTACAACCTAATCACATTGAGTGAAAGGAATAGCAATGGTCCCATTGAACACTCATTATTTTGGCAGATTTTTCTGTGTGAAAAATCCACTCTTCTTCCCCTCATCCGTTCATATAACTGTTGGGATTAACTTGTGGTCTTTTACATTTTTCTGCTTTAGATGTCAAAATTGCCAATCGTCAAAATTACTATCAGAGGAGCCCTCGTTCTCCCTCCTAGGAGGGTTGCAGAAGGGCTGAGCAGAGAGGATAGGAGAATGACACAGACCAATAATGCTCCCACAAGAAGCAGATGCAGGACTGGATGGTCCAGAAGATGCCCTCCAGACCTGTATTTCTGTGAAGAGTCAGCCATAAATACATTTTTCTACTTGTGGGTGTCTACTCACAGAAAAAGCTTGGAGGTAAGGGCTCAAAGTGCTGTAGAAAGTCATACCCACAAGCAGGGACAAGCCCTTGTGCCAGAGCAAGATACTTTTGGATTTACTCTGCAAACCAAAATTGCACCATTTCACATTGTACAACCATTTCCTAGTCACTCTTAGCCATCATTACTAGCTTTTTTAGAACATCAGTGTTTTTTTCAGATCTCTCAGCCTCCTATTAAATATCTGTGTTTTTGGATTATTATTCCCAGATTTATTAGTTTGCTTTTTTCCAGACAGAATCTCATCCTGTTTCCTGCTCATATTTCTAACCTCTGGTTCCATTAGTGTTATTTCTCTGTCTTCACTTGGTTTACAGTTCTTTCCAGCGCGGTGTCATGTGCAGATCTAGTTAATGCACTTGGTTACACCTCCTTCCAGACCATTAATGAAAGTATTAAATAATGTTGGTGCTAGCACAAATCCATGAAGCACCCTGCTGTTCATCTCTATCATCTTCAAGACCACAGCCATCCATCATGTGCACCATTTATCACCGGCAAACAGAATTTGCAAACTAAAGTTGTTCTGTCTGAATTACGTCGCTGGCTCCGGCTGAGGACAAAAGGGAAGAAAAGTCAAGTGGCAGTGGTAGGAGGAGGTGGGACAGGGGCTGGATGATGATATTGCTCAAAGCTACTCCTTATCAAGGAATCCAAATAGACTGATGGAGAGAAATGTAATCCCTTTCTGCATCCCTTTCCACGTCCTGTAGCAGAGGTTTCCCTGATGCTCTCTGATCTGGCACTACCTGGAACCACATACTTGAGGGAGGAACTATATATTATCCCAAGAGTTGCTCCACCAGCCAATGCACAACGGGACTAGCAGTCACCAGCTGAAGAGAGATACTGTTTATTCCCACATTATTATTTCTGGTAAGAAATAATCACATATTCAGACATGAACTAAAATCAAAGAAGGAGAAGTTCAGAGCGAATACATTGCCACTCTGTTTGCTGCTGGGATCTGCAGCTGGTCAAGATGAATATCAAAAAATCCTGGGCTGGAATGGACAATTATCTAGGGAATTCTATCATTTCTAGGCATCTGCATTGAGAAGGAGGTTGGCAGAAAGGCAGGAGAGGTTCTTTCCATATAGGCTTCCTCTTTAGGAAAGCAACATATTCCCCATGTACTTGTTCAGGTGTGTGGCATGTACATACTGTTTTCAGGAACTTAAGTGCTTCCACACTGAGTTAAAGACCTGAGGTCCAACGAGCTCAAGATCCCACCTTAGACAGTGGTGAGCATCACGCACCTTTGGAGAGCTTTAGCCGTCCTGTTACAACCTCTGTGCGCTACCCCTGCCCTCCTTTTGGGGATTCCTACCGAGGCTGCAAGAATGAAAGATGATTTTAATCCCTGGGGCAAAAATTTCACAGTCTTTCAAACTGTTTGATACAGCTGTGAGAACTGTGGATTCAACAGCAAACCACAGAAATGCCCCGACCTCGTCTATAGGATAACGAGTCTCCAGAAGTCCAGACAAATTTGGTGGGAACTATGAGCTAGTGAGAAAATCCCATCCACAGACAATACATGTAAACAAGGATGGCTGCTCTGGCCTGACTAGTTAGTTAATATCTGGGTTCCTGCAGAGCTGTTTCTACTAGAAGAAATTTTTCTGTTGCTCGAGTGTAATCTTGTTTAACTAAGAAATATGCCTGCAAAATCCTGGGGTTTTTTGATGGCGTAGAAACAAAGAAAAGCAAGGAGCTGCTTTGCTCTGAAATATCCAGACTTGCTCCCTTAGCAATTTGTGTGCCCCAGGACCCATTGGTATTCAAGTAATCCTTTAGTACGTGAAAGTGAAATAAAAAAATAAATTGAAAAACCCCAACACGTGGAATTAGGTAGAATTAAAATTATGGAGCTAGACTTTGTCTGGGCAGCTGGCAATAAAAATCAATTAAAGAGAAAACCAAATAAAAATGTTTCTCGAGCGTACACACATATTTATCTATAAAATGAACACACTGATGAATCATAAAGGAATTGGTCCAGTACTTCACCAAAGCACTGGGAGTTCAGTTTTGAGTAGCTCTGGGAAATAGAAGAAGGGAAAAGAAGGACATAGGAGGAAAAATTTAAATTATTGCATGCTTTTAATTAAAAATAGCAGTTTGAACAATATAGTCAACTTACATTTCACTGCTCAGATATTATAATTATGGCTATAATAAACAAGTCTGAACAGAAAAGCAAAAGAGCAAGACAGGTAACAGAGCATAAGGTTGAGAAGGGGATAAAAAAATCAGCTATAGAGAATATTATTTCAGTCAAACAAGAATGAAGAGAATTTCTTAACTAAAACTTCAGAATTGCTGAGTATAGAACTAAAGAGACTAGATCGAATATAATGAATTTTGGCACAACAATGTCAAATAAGTAGATAGGATTCCTGCATCCTCACACGCACTGCTTGAACCAGCCCTTCTTCCTTCCACGGTACCCAGGTGCTCCTCAATGTCGGGTGATCTGTCTGTGTGCAGATCATGTGCTGAGATCGTACCGGGTCCCACAAACTGGCTGCTTTTGGGTGTGCCACACCACTAACATTTCACTGGAAATTTTTATCCCACATAGGTATGAAGTGGCATTCATCCTCCGGAGTCTGAATGGAGCTTTTGTGGGCCCCAGAATGGTGCATCTGATGGCTCAGTGCTGCTGGATTGTGTATGATTCCTTCATAATCAAATAATAATTTTTGTCTTGAAATATTTTTTTTTTTGCTTGCAGTGTTAAGTTTAAAAAAAAAAAACAGAAGCAGTTGTTTTTCTTTCATAATTTTAGATATTGAAACTGCTTGTAAGAATAGGGCATTAAGTCTGATGAGCTGTTCAAATTCCAGTTGTGAGCTTACACTTGAATTGCTTTATATTCCTATGTCATTTAATCTAATGGAGGAATAAATTTCACCCTCTGTCCTAAGCTATGGCAGTGTTGCTTTCGTGTATTAAATAGCTGCTCACCACCCAGTGCCCAGGAGAAATGATCCTTCTGATTTAAGACACTTCATCCTGTGCCCAGCACAGACCACCTGCCAGCAAGGCATCTCCTCATGGTCCATCTCCCACTCCCACCACAAGCACGTAACTACAACACCTGGGGTGATGTTGAGATAAGAAAACATTGAACTCCCTTGCAATGTGGCACTGCCGCAATAAGAAACCCCTGTTTTGGTGAGAGGCACCAACAGCAGCAAGTATTTGGGACGGTACGAAGCGTCAGCAGTGAAAATACCTGGGTGATTGTCAGATTAAGCACGTCCACCCTGTATTAACCAGACATGATGATGAACTCAGTGGAGCCCCGTGCAGTATGATTTGTCATTTCATTTCTCACATAAGTCAGACAAGGGGGTAAAGCCATTAAAGGGGAAGAATTTGCTCCTCTTTCTATGAATGTCTGGACTTTGAGACAGTCATAGACAAAGTTGACCTTGTTGCCTACGACGTAGGGTCCTCCATCTGCCTGACAACTGTTTACAATTAACTGATGATTAAATGTGCCCAGATAGTGACCTGCTTGCTCAGCCTGCCCTGGGACGCTGAAAATTCAAATGCCAAGAGTGGAAAGAAACCTTTTGTCTTGGTTTTGCATAACACAAGGTTGTGACTGCAGCTTCTCAGTGCTGCTATCAGTGACAGGGACAACAACAGCTCTTCAGGAGTGAAACCACTGTGGAATTCAGATGCAAAAGTATTTGCTTACATTAGGATAGACACCAGAGCTGGGCAGGCAGGGCAAAATGAGTAAGCGTTTCCTGTATTTTCTGGTGTTTTTCTCTATTTAAACAGGCCAGCACGCAGGTGTAACAAACAACAGCGTTTGAGCCACTGGCAAAAAGAAAGCGTTTCCTGCTGCCCATCTGCCAGGGCTCTGGTTTTCTTCCATGCAAAAGCATTTGCAGAACATGAATGCTTTGTGCAGGGAATCACAAAGGATGAGTCCCCTTCTTAATTCAGACCCCGTACAGTGGGGTACAGGTGCAGAGGGGCTCGTGCAGTTGCATGAAGGAGAGAAGAGATAAAATAGCACTTCTTAAAGCCATAAGAAAATCAGTGCTGTCCTCTGACAAGCGTGTCCTTGCCTCACGCAGGGAAGGCAGGCACACCCTGCCCATCCGAAATGACAAGGTTGTTCAGCCAGCAGGATTGCAATCTGTTCAATCAGCAATCCAACAAAAAGGTATTGGTTTGGGTTTTGGGGGTCTTTTTGGTGATTTTTATTGTTGTTGGTTTTTTTAATGCAGAAAGCTGTCTGGAGCTCTTCTTACTGTCTTACTGTTAGGAAATGCAAGGAAGGGTGTGAACTCACAGCCTAGTACAGAATTTCCTGTTCTCTTCTTGATTCCTGACACCTTTTGGCAAAAGGCAGAGTTAAGGATTATAAACTGAGACACACCAAGCCCTTATGCTGTCTTGAGCAACTCTGTAGCTTCAGTTGAGTTGCACTAGGGTGCATACAAACTCTTATTTGCACAATTCACATTCAATTCACTGTGAATACTCAGGAAAATAAATTAACGATGCATAAGATGCAAGATCTGGCTACCAATATGTATGGTGTTTGCTCCAGCATGCTCCAGGAGGAGTTGCACAAGGTTATTTACAAATATACATTATAATTTCTAATCTTAAGGTATTCTGCCTTTGAAGTTTGAAAAGCTACACAGGATCAGATCCAGAATTATGAAGGCATCTAATTTCTATTTAGATCCCAATTGATATCACTGGAGCTCAATGCCTAGGTGGTACTAAGGCATAAGCCTCAACAGCAGTTTTGTAAATCCCATAGTAAAAAAAATCACAGAATCATAGAATCACTTAGGTTAGAAAAGACCTAAAAAGAAAAAGACCATTGAGTCCAAATGTTAACATAGCACTGCCAAGTCCACCACTAAATCCTGTCCCTCGGCTTGTTTACACCTCCAGGGATGGTGACTCAACCACTTCCATGGGCAGCCTGTTCCAATGATAACCTTTCTGATGAAGCAATGTTTCCTAATATCCAATCTAAACCTCCCCTGACACAACTTGAGGCCATTTCCTCTTGTCCTATCGCCTGTGACTTTGGAAAAGAGATTGACCCCTGCCTCTCTACCTCCTTTCAGGCAGTTGTAGAGAGTGATAAGGACTCCCCTCAGCCTCCTTTTCTCCAGGTTGGAAGTGTTCAAGACCAAGCTTGAGCAACCTGGTTTAGTGGGAGGTATACATGGTCCATGGCCATTGGAACTAGATGATCTTTAAGTTCCCTTCGAACTTTAGCCATTCTATGACTCTATGATTATCCTAAAGCAGGTACTTAAATTAGGTAGAAAATTCCTTCCACAAGTGATTGCTTTTTTCCTCTGGAGTATACAGGCAGCCTGGGATCACCAGCTCAGCTGTGCCCATCTGGCAGCCATCGAAAACCAGCAGAGAGAACTCCATGCAGCCTGTTGACTCCTGCCATTCTCACCCTCAGTAGCGCTACCCTGGATTTCAGTAGGTGCTCATAAATTAGGATGAGTCTCATGGGGAAGGCCTGGAGGACCTGCTCAGGGGCAGTGTGGGCAATAAATGAAGCTACAGGAGAAAAAGGAACCAATATTTAAGTGGAACTTGCCCAGCTTACCTTCAGTAATCAACAAAAATTTTCCTCTTTTGCAATAATCTTGCATTAGGAATTTCCATCAGATTTACATTCTTTTAGTGATTTCATTAAAGTAGTATGAACCCAAATGGAAACCTTTATTTATGTTTAGGCAGGTTAATAGGATTATGTCAAAAGAAATTATAAAATCAGTTTTTATGATGTAAATGTAAAAATTCATTCCCAAGCACCTTAAATGAACATAGAATAAACGGTAAGAAACATCCACAGATCAATTTTTGTAAAAGTAGGGGGTTTTAGTGTTGGTACTTCTGCATCTTGCCAACTGATTGTATCCATTTTTGCTCTTTGATTTACTTCATAGTCCTCCTCTAGAAGATGCAATGCTCTCTGATCAATGACTTGAGGTTAGCACCTTCCTGAGCTTTCTGACCTGCCCTGGGAGAGGAACGGGCAGCATAGTTCATCTCACATGGAGAAAACAGCACTGGATTCAAGCCTGTAGTCCCAGTTTCTCTGCAGGGACTGTATCAGGTGTAGCAGTGGTCTAGATGTCTACAGCATATAAAGCTGGTGAGATGAATCCCATTGTAGGCATCCAGACTGGAGCCCAGCTCAGTATTTAAATCAATATGGCTATTCCATACATCAGCATGTTTGAAACCTGCTCATATTCATGGAAAAGTTCTCTCCCAAACAGGGTTAGCAGAGCTTTTCTGTACTGCCTGGCAGGTTCACTTGCTTCTCCTCCAAAATCATTGGAAGCACCTGAGCCCCAATAGAAACTTCTTCGGACAAGCCTCAACCTAACATTTCCAGTTTCATATGAATGAAAGACAGAAAAACTGGTTTTGGAAGAACAACGGTACCTTTAAATAGCTCTGAAAATGGACACGATGCAAAAGGCTCCTAGAGGTATGTTTGTGTAAATGTAAGCATATGTCTGCATTTATTTCCATATCAATGTTATATTACTATTCATTTCATTGCTAACATTGGAAAGGACTTAACAAGATACCGACAGTTCACATCACAGTCCTCCCACATGAGTTGTCCCCGAGCGGAGCGATAACGCTCTTCCAGCACTTTATGCATCAGAAATATTTAGTCATCTGCCTTCATGGGAATAGAAGGCAAAGAATATTAAATCAATAGCTATGCAGAGGGGTTTGTGTTCTTCCGTTAAGCCTCCAAAATAAAACTGACAAACTGATTAAACAGATCACATCTTCCCGTTTCCAAAGTCTGTTTTATGGGCTAGTCCATGATATTAATCAAATGCCGAGCCAGAGGAAAACATTGATCAAACCCAGGGAATAATAGAGCCAGACCCTTCACTGGTGTAAAACTGAACAACTCAGTATCTCTACCTCAGTTTATATTGGCTGAATGTGTCATCCACAGGCTTCACACCAACGGCGTTTTTGAAAAACAGAAAAAAATCCGTATTTTCTACGCATTTTCATTTTCCTGTTCACGCTAGAGTAAAACACGTAGACAGCAAGTTCTTTGCGGCAGGGATTTCCACAGCTGTCTACAACGGGCTGTGTGAATATAGAACTGTCACGTATTGGCAGAGAAACAGGCTTTCCCACCCCCAAAAGGGTCGCTCTTGCTGAAGGCACCTGTTTTCCACCGCACGCTCAGCGCAGTGTGCTCATCGCTGACCGTAAAAACACGACTCTGGGCTCCTCAGAGCGAAACCATGCGTCAGAGCTGTGGCCAGGAAGGAATTTCCCAGAGGTCTCAATGGTGGGTCTTTTTTTAAATTATTTTTACTGAAAAAGAAAAGAATATATATATTCTTTTGTGGTAGGTGCCACGGTCTGTTTATAGGATCCCCTGAAATTCTGCCAATCCCA
This sequence comes from Jacana jacana, assembly GCA_013400555.1. Taxonomy (NCBI): domain Eukaryota; kingdom Metazoa; phylum Chordata; class Aves; order Charadriiformes; family Jacanidae; genus Jacana; species Jacana jacana. The sequence continues at coordinate 93,925 of VZTM01036893.1, forward strand.
CCAGCTCACAAGCACCCGTGTTTGTTCATTCAACAGCTCTTCCCACCACCCCTGTGTGTCCTCAGGCCACAGGGCATTTCCCCAGTGCCTAAAATCTAGAAGGAAACCCACAGCAAGAATAGGATACAAGACATGAGGAGCCCAAGGTGCCTATAACAGGTAGGAGCTGTTTCTCTGTTTTTGCAGTCATGCCTTTTTTTGTGCCATCTCATCAACAGGATATCTATGTCCCTGCTACAAAACCATAATCCCACAGACAGACCCCACGTGTCTGCAGTGTCAGGCAATATACTTAAAAATCAAAGCAAACAAACAAAGAAAAAAAGCACCAAGGAAGAGGACAATTTTATGATACCAGATCACAAGTGATGATTCAGAATTCCAGATTTCCTCCTCATCCTGATTTTTTCCCCTTTCCTCTCTTTGCCTCTTTTTATAAGCTTTCTGCTTTACCATTGAACTTGCAGCAGTCATTGCCCAGGAGTAGCTGACCTGGCAAGATGTCTTTTACATATCGGGGTTATCAGTAGCTGATTCATGACTGAGATCCATATAGTCCAATATCTTGCCTCTGACAGTGGCCAGCAGTGGATGCCTAGTGTAAGAAAAGGCAATCATGCTGATATTTCCCCAGGATACTGCATCTCGGGGCTCGTGCGTTGGGGCATTTTATTGTAAGGGCAGATGTCAACCATGAGAGCCCAGATAAGCCAGGAACCACAAAATTTGGATTGCAGCCTTTCATGCCAGATTACTGTTTAACCCTGAGCTAACTGCTTCTTATCTCTACTAGCTCCCCATCAACCCCTGGTTAAGAAGGACAGGGAACTGATGGAGAGGGTGCAGCAGAGGACCACAAAGATGATTAGGGGCCTGGAGCATCTCTCTTATGAGGAAAGGCTGAGGGACTTGGATCTTTTTAGTCTGGAAGAAAAGAAGACTGAGGGGGGATCTGATCAACATCTATAAATACTTCAAGGGTGGGTGTCAAAAGGAAGAAGCCAGTCTTTTTTTCAGTGGTGCACAGTGAGAGGACAAGAGGAAGTGGGCACAAACTTGTAGATAAGAAGTTCCATCTAATCATGAGGAGGAACTTCTTTGCTTTGAGGGTGGCAGAGGCTGTCCAGAGAGGTGGTGGAATCTCCGTCTCTGGAGACATTCAAAACCTGCATGGACATGTTCTTATGCAACCTGCTCTGGGTGGACCTGCTCTGACAGGGGGCTTGGACTAGATGATCTCCAGAGGTCCCTTGCAACCCCATATCATTCTTTGATTCTGTGACTGTGGCAATGCCAAATAGTTGTAAAAGTCAGCAAAAATAGGAGTCTTTGCTACATGACCCTGAACTCATCCCACTGAAAGTGCTGGCTAGGACCTGGTAAGGTAAAGACAGCAGCAGAATGGGGAACAGCAGCAGAGTGAGACGGGCTCCTTGTCACCCTGAGTGGCCATTGAATGTCAGGATGGGTGCAGGCTCATGCACAATGCTGAATCAATTGCTGCCTCAAAAGTGTCCTGTGAGTAGTTCTACATAACCTGTTGGTTGTGCTTCTCTTACCTCAGCACAATAGGATACATTCAGCGCAATAATTCAGAAGACAGATTCTGCTTATAAACATTTGCTGCTCTGGTGGGGACTTTCTCCATTTTCGAGCCCTGCGGGACCATTAGCAACAAACCAGTAAATCTTCAAGATCTATTCCCCATATGAGCACGATTCTCTGTAGTTTGCCAGGTTACAAGTAATATAATTAGGACTCCTTCACCTGACAGATTAATGAGTCGAACAGCAAAGGCCAGATAGCAGTAAATTAAACACCTAAACACTACAATCTCCGCACATAATATAATCGAGAAATAGCACATCTTTTGTAACGGCCTCGGCTATTTCAACACATAAATTCTTTATAACATATCAGTTTTATGGTACTTTTTTATTGTACCTCGGTATAAATATTTATACCCGTAGCTTGCCTTGCCAGTAAATATTTAGCATTTTGTTCTAAACGGTGACAGCCCCAGGTTTGTACACACAGAATGCTGCATGGGGTTGTCACGTGAAATCTTTTAATGAGCCACCCGGAATGTGCGTTTGGCAATAATCACCTTTTTTTTCAGAAGAGCTAACAAATGCTCCACAAGCTGCTTGTTAAAGCCTGCGTGTCCCCAGACTCACCAGGCAGAGCTCCTGACGTGGTGAAAGCAGATACACCCCTCCCAGGCCGGCATGCTTGGTTAGGTTAAATTAACAGGCGTTTGTGGAGGAAACAAACAAACTAACAAACAAAAAAAAGCCAACAAAACCCCGATCTCTGCTAAAGTGCTTAATCCCGTTTCAACAAGGAGTAGCAGGATTATGAGATTTTAGAGGGAAATTAAAAAAAAAATAAAAAAGAGATCTGATCGAGTCATTTTGTATTTGAAATGAGGTTTTACCCTATTGATGCCGTTGGCAAAATTTAAGGGTTTCATTTGGGATTAGACACTGGATTCCTGCTCTCTGTAGGAATTCAGAAGAAAACAGGGTTCTTGCTTGATTTTTATCATCAGGGTTCCTAAAAAACCAAGTTCGAGCACAAGTTGCTTTCTCACGCATCTTAAAGTTCCCCGATATCTTACCATTTAGGTGCAAAATAAGATGCAACAAGGTGATTCTGTGGATGATGGTCAGCAAAGCTGCATGGTATGGCTAGAATAATAAAAAAAAAGGACTTGCTTGCGACACTCAGCTTTTCAGCCTTTTACAGCTGCCCGAAGAGCCCCCAGCCCAATCAGGCTTTGTGCGGGCAAGCTCTCCGCAAACACATACTCTAGCAACTCATTAGCTACCTCCATTTCCTTGGGGTGGGATTCATCTCACCTAATTAGCCACTGCCACGCCAGCAGTCTGGGCAGAGCCCATCTCATGGGCTGCCCCCCCACACCAGCCACGGGATAGCTGGCCACCTCCTGAGTGCGATTTGTTTCGCCCGAAGACGGAATGAACAGCCCCGAGAAGGTGCCTCCATCTCCCCGTGGTCGTTAGCGGAAGGCTGAATGACGGGTTTAGACTAGACACCTAGGTTTTAGACAGCTGAAGTTAGGTGAGAGAAACCCTATCCCACAACAGGGACCTGATCCCACTTCCCCATGTGGCCGCATTGTTCTGCTCAACAAAAGGGTCTTTCTTTGGGGTGAAGCTCAGGATGGACGCCCCAATGAAGCATGGCCAGGAGCACTGCCATTGGAAATTGCTTACAGGAAAAAGACTTTTTCCAACCATTTTACAGAAAAAAAGTACTCTCCAAAGTTCTCAAAAAACCCTAAACTAAAGCACAGCATTTAATTTCCCGTCCGCTCAGAACCAGGAAGCTCAAGGTACGCCTGCTGGCCCCAAGGGCTCCACAAGAAGAATGTTGTGTGGTGTTCCTCGATATACATAGTTTAGGGTCTTACTGAGGTTATCATGCATGTGGAGGCAAGGTGTGTTGGGTAGACGCACAGCAAAGCTGTTCTTTCAACCCTGCTGATACTTTTACCATTAAACACTGAATTGAAATAGAGCAATTCTACTACAAAGCACTTGTGTCACCCAGACACAGTACGAGCTAACACAGAATCACCAAATGGTTTGGGTTGGAAGAGACCTTAAAGATCATATAGTCCAACTGGAGCCTTGTCTTCTCCAGTCAGAACAACCCCAACTCTCTCAGCCTTTCATTATAGCAGAAGTCTTCCCTCTGCGCACCTTCATGTCCTTCTCTGGACCTGCTCCAATAGGTCCATGTCTTTCCTGTGCTGGGGACCCCAGAGCTGGAGGCCAAACTCCAGATAGGGTCTCACCAGAGCAGAGCAGAGGGGCAGAATCCCCTCCTTCAACCTGCTGGCCATGCTGCTTTGAATGCAGCCCAGCATACAGTTGGCTCTCTGGCCTGTGCACAAGCACTATCAATTCAACTCAACTCAACTTAACTCAAATCATATCATCAGGTATTATCACTGTTAGGACCTCTGTAAGCCAATCTAAGTACAGGTAAACTCCAGCATAGAAGGCAGAGAGCCACTCCAACATTTAAAGTGATAAAGCCTCAAACCAGTCCAGCCAAAAACATAATTCAAAGCTACAAGTCTGAACAACACAGCTGACAGTCTTCATATCTGAATTATCAGTCCTGATTTAATTTGACGCAGGGGGCTTAATTTTCTCTTCTGGACACTAAAGTAATGTCATTAACTACTTATCAGCTTTGGCCACTTTCTGCTTCTATGATGGCCACCCCTTTGCAGCAGGAAAAATAAATGAAACTTGATTTGCAAAGCTGATGAGGCACTTTTGGATAGTGTCAGTGGAGAAGGACAATTAAAGCACACGTGATGAATTTTGCCCTTGTTTTTTTGCCATTTGAGACATGACCTTCAGGAATGGTGCATTCCAGTAAAAAGCTGTTGCCACCATGCATTTGGTGCCTGTAAAGCACTGCAGAAGTGCTTTGCAGGAACAGGATGGTGTGGGAAGTAGATGGCTCGGGGTGGAATCCCTTCTGGTTCAGGGATGGATGTGCCCCTGTTCCCTGCACACTGAGGCACCGTGTAGCCTCCTGGGTGCCTGCAGCACCCTTTCAGCTCTTATTGCTAATTTACTGAAGCCCAGGACACCACTTTTGGAGGTGTTTTGGTGCCTGGCCCACTTTGATGCCTCTTAGGGTAGTGCCCTACCTCCACTAATACTGTGTCCTGAGGCCACCCAGAAGGAAGTGGGTTCCCATCCCCAGTGTTGCAGGGAGCTCACTAACCACAAGATGAACCATCTGCTGGAGCCCACTCATAATCAGGAACCACCATGTCGCGGATCAGAAGCTGTAAGTGGGAGGGGGGTGGGGTGGGGGGTGGAGTGTGGTGGTGAAAGGGCCACCAGAACTCTGAGCTGGGGGGAGAGGAGAGAAGAGCAAAACTGGAAGAGAACCTAGAGTGTGCAGGTGGCTTAGGGGTGGGTATGGGCAAGCCAGCAGGTCTCCTGAGAAACCCCTCAGGCAGGCGGTGCTGCTGGGATAGAGGCACCCTACAGCCTGGGGTTGTCCTAGGGCAGCAGCAGTGCTGTACCCCAATGTACCTCCTTGGAGGGGTGGCAGTAGGGGGTGCATCCAGAGGGATTCATGGACCCCATGCCACATCTAGGGGTCTCCTCCCTCAAAGCCACCACAGCAGCATGCACAGTGCAGCACTGCAGCACCCTACAGCTCGTTAGCACCAGCTTTCTGAGTCAAATGCTTGGAAAAGGATGAGGTTGTCACGAAGAAAGGCCAGCACAGCCACCAGACAGTACAGTGCTGCTGCACCCCATCCCTTGTCTGAACCCAAGACCTGCAGGATCTGCTGTGAGCACCTCCCAGCACAAAATTCTCTGGACTATCCACCCCCCCCAAGCAGGGGAGATTTCTATTGCCAAAAGTCATCTTTCTAAGGCTGACTTTAAAACCAACCCCTTTCTCCAGCTGCAATAGCTGCAAAGGGTGACCACCAGGTTTTTAATAATCCATAAAAAATCAGGAGCTGATGGAGGCTAAGAGGCCCAGAAGATCCCATTCCCCGGGGAGCTGGGATTTATTCTGCATTTTCCTGAGTTCTTGAGAGACAATGCCCAGAGGAGGGTGTAAAAAGAGCTTGACTTCTCCTGGCAGCCCCTGGACAAGACAAGCCCTGGGAAACCCAGCCCAGATCAGGTTGTATTTTTGGTTGGTTTTTTTTTTTTTCCCCTCCCCTTTGATACCGGGATGTTGGGTGGTGGAGGAAGGAGGTGTGAGACTGAAAGGGGGCCTGTTTTGGCGACGTCGTCGGCGTGGGCGTGAGGCGGCGAGCGTCGGTTTCGGTTTGCGTGAGCCGGGTGCCGAGCGAGCGGGAGCGCGGAGCCTTGCCCACACCGGGGACCCTGCCGGAGCGTGGGTGGCACGGAGTGCCACTGTGTGACAGACGGTGTGGGTTCTGGGGGCTGCACGGCTGCGGTAGGGACGAGTTTGCCTGCGTGCATGTCTCGTAAATGCTTCTACTGTTAAGAGGGAACCGCTTCATAACAAAAACAACAACAAAAAAAAAATATATAATAAAATACTACTACTACTACTACTACTACTACTACAACTATGTGTTGTCTTCCCAGGCAGGAGGCTGCAGGCTGGTACCCGGGAGGGTCCCCAGCCTGGTCCATGCCGTGGCAAAGGCAGAACATTCCCCAACTATAAAGAAGACCAAAACGTGCAGTTGTTCCTCCCCAAACCAAAAGCTTGTGTTTGGAAAGAAGCAACACTTTGTAGTATCACCCCGGCTTCTGACCTCGGACAGCTTTAGACCAAAATGGTTAGTGTACTGCCTTTTGGGTTTTTTTCCTTTTTTTCAAAGAAAACAAAAATCAAACAAATTAAAAGATTTCCATCCTCATTTCCATGAATGTGAAGAAGAATAAATTTTTCCCACTTTCGCCACTGTCATTTGCAAAGCCAAGAGGGTTGCTTTTGGATGTGCATCACCGTGACTTGTGGGTGAAGTCAACCTCATTCCTCCTTGGCCTGGGGGCAATAAATCCTCTATGGGCTTTGTGGGGCGAGGGGGGACGGGAGGGGATCTTTTATTTCTTGGTATGCCTGGGTTTTGGGATGGGATGAAGACATGGCTAAGGAGAGGGGCAAGCCCTCTGAGCTGCAGGTGGGCAAAGGAAGATTTTTGGAGGGTAGCCCATCCCCATTTCACTACTCCAAAAACTTCTCCCAGCACGGGCCATATTATTCAGCATGAACACTGGAAACGGCGTTAATTCATTGGGGCTAACGCAGATCACTGGAACCCCGAGTACTGAAATACGCCTCATTTATCAGCCTATCTCTGTCTCCATATGATCTACACGATAGGGATGAATATTAACTTCCTTTGAAGAAAATAAAGCGAAGCAGCCACATGTTTTACCTGGCAAACGTACGCAGGGGTGATTCATTCCAAGAGCGCTCTGAAAAATCCCCACCTCACTTTTACCTCTAGGAAATTCCCTTTTCATGGGAATGAAAATCGCAGCTCCCACGCCCACAGATCGCGGGGCTTTGGCGCTTCGAAAGGCTAGAGATGCTTCGCCACAGCCTCGCTCATTGAGATCTCCCTGCAACAAGCAAAGCAGAAGCAATGCCTTCCCCTCACTGGATCATATATATATATGTGTATATATATATATATATATATATATATATAGGGTTTTAAGCAGTGCATTTTTATGGCGGGCTTAAGCAGCTTCCTATGCTCCTGTTGTTGCTTTTAATTTTTTTTCCCCTACTTTGGGTGAAAACCCTGCAGGGGGGAGTTAGAAGAAAAAAAAAAAAAAAGAGAAGAGAGAGAGAGAATAAATAAATAACGAATAAAATGTTTCTCTTTCCCTCTCGATGTCAGGAATGTATGGAAAGCTTTAGGCTGCAGCAGTATTTTGACACTGCGCGCAGTACTGCTCCCCTCCCCTATTCCTTTGAGGTTCATCTTTCAGACCACAGCTCTGTTCCGCTGCCAACTCGTTGGAAGTGTTTAGTGACTGGAGAACTGTTGCCTGCTCTCTTCAGAACTTCACACTTCATTTTTCCAGATCCCTGCGAGCAGCAGCAAATATTTCACCAGCCTGGTTTGCTGGCTACCACCATAAATCAGACTTAGGACCCAAAAAAATATCCAGGCCTGTCAAGGCATTAAGCTTTTATTTTCAGGCTGGATCCAGTGGTAAATGAGGGCTTGTATTTTTCTTTAAAACTGTAAAGGGATTTTAAGGATTGTCGTTGGACAATGGCCAGATTCAAAAGATACAATGCAGAATGTAACTGGTTAGAGGAGATTTGAAGAAGTCTTAAGTATGAAAAATGGCTTTTCTTAAAGGTTTTTCAATGAAATGCGAAGCCAGGCTTGAATTTCATAAAGGCTTTGGCATAGGCTGTTTATGAGGAAATCACTGGGGAAAGCAGAGGATGATGCTCCTGAGCGTTTGAGGGGGTATTTGTCCTGGCCTGTCCCCTCAGATTCACCGGGCAGTGATCTGTCCTGGATATCACTGGCACAATGGCTTGGAAAAATGTCTCAAATGGTTATATACCTGATATTAATACCTTTAAAAATTAGATATAAAATAGGAAGTGGCGTAACATTGCAGATTTGGGGAAGTTTGCAAAGCAGAGATACTCGGGAAACTTGCTCTTCGCTGCCCAGCCCAGGGTTAGACTGCAGTAGGGGTTTGGGTCGTTCTTTTTATAACAGCCTCTCGAAGCAAACAACCCCAGTTCCCTCAGCCTGCTCTTCATTACCCTAAACAAGCAATGAATAGGAACTAGGTGGGGAGTCTAGGAGCGGGGCTTGATTGCCAGCATTGTCACAGGCTTGCTCTGCGACCTTGCGCTGCTCGGATTTAGGGAGCTGGGAGCTGTGTACAAACAGGCTCTTTTTTTCTTTCTTTTTTTTTTCCATGATAATAACAACATAACTCACTTGTACAATTTAGCTTTAAAACATGACACAAAGCTTCCAGGCAGTGGCAAGCTGAACATCAGCAGAAATTGCCAACCGAGGCACTGTCACACGGCTCATGCCTCAGTTTCTCCCACACCTAGGAAGAATTGACCTAGATAAAAGTGATGAGGGAGTGGAAACACTGCTCTTCCCCACTGCTCCCATCCCAGACCACCTTCTGGCTCAGCCCCTCTGACCTGGGGAGAGCAGAGGTTTGTTCCCAACTTTGCTGCGTATTCCCAGCGTTATCTGAAGCCGGTTGGTTCAGTTTTCCTGCCCTTGAGGGAGAGTTGTGTCATTCATCATGGCAAGGTGTCTTGAGGACAAGCTGGTTGACACTTGCTTGGTAACAAAGCCAGACAAAATTGCAACTTAATTAGATCTATTGGAACTTTTCTTCTCCCCGATGGGCAAGTATCCCTTCCCTGACCTCAACACTACCCTATTTTGCAACTCCTGAGATAGAAGCTCCAGCTCCTGGTCCCAAAGAAATCGAGGACAAGGTCATTTTTTGCATATCGTGTGCTTCTCCACTTCCCATGCACTGGGCTAACCAAGATGGTTGCTGCAGTTCAGAAATATCAGCTACTCAGACACCAGAAATGCCTTTCCTTTCCAACACGCTGCTCGGAAATGTCATCCTCCTCCTCCTCCTCATGCAGGTGGAGAAAGTTCAAACACTCACAGGAGCAACAGCGGCTTAACAAATCTCCTCTCTATCAGCTGAGCCTCCGTAACTGCCTGCACACTTTGCCCTTGGACCACCTCAAATGGGAATTTATGTGATTTAGCTGAGCAGGCGCTACCGGGGTTTGGGCTGTGTCTCCTTGCCTCCCAAGCAGAGGCGGGTGAAAGCACCCTCATGGATCATCCCCATCCCTCAGCTGGCTGCGAATGGGAAAAGATGATGCTGCCAGCACTCAATCGCATCTGTACAGTCCCGTTTGCAGGACCTGCTCAGGGGTACACATAAATGGGTCCTGAAGAGCAGCTCTACAAAGGCCTTTCGGTAACTAAAGGATTTCCATGGGATTTCACTCCCCAGCTACTTTCGAAGAGCTGAACCTCGGTGGATCAGGGCGTGCAGAAGTTTGGGAATGCTCTCTGTGACACGGACAACAGGCATGCTCCAAGAGCTGTTTCTTTTTATGATTTATAACATTTTCTAAGATTCATAAAATGAGAGCAAAAGCACTGAAGTCATGTCATAGGAGAAAAGCCCAGAGGGAGCTGTACCTGGCCCTTGTTCCTTTTTCACTCTCGAGGGGCTGACTCCCAAGCAGATGGCGTGCCTGAGATAAACTACATAATTTAAGATTTCTTTACACAGCAAAGATGCTTCTCTCTGCACTCACAGAGCACAGTCCTCTGGGTGCTCTTTGAGCATCCTGGCTAGAGGCAAGGGGTCCCTGGAGACCCCCAACCTCCCACAGAGAGCTCAGGGCATTCCCCGCCGCAGGCACTGCCAGCTCCCGCAATAAATACCAAAGCCTCCCAAGGTCCCTTTGCCTTGTCTCCCATTGCTGTGTCTGATCTGAATGGTTTCCTTTTACATTTCCCCGCCGGTGCCCATATTCTGCTCTGCTTATTGCCTGCTACCTCTCTTGCAAAATTTCCCACCTCCTCTGACCTTGCTACCGCTGCGTCTTGGGTGTTCCGTGTTTTGAGGCCGCTTCAGCAGTAGGCTCTGAGTCAATTAATTTTCCAAATCACGGCTAACTCAGCAAGGCATTCATGAGTGGCAAGGTGGGGAGGCCAGCTGTACGCCGGGGAAAATAAAATTTAAAAAAAAAGCAGTTTAGTTTCCCAATTTAGCCTAGTGTGTAGCAGGGGTGGCCAGGAACCAGCACTGGCTGTGAAGCAGGAGAATTTTCCAGGTATGCCAAGAGTGCAGGCACCACACTCAGAGTAAAACAAAAGCCCTTTCCCCCAGAGCGGGATCAGACCCCCAGCAAAATTACTTCCTATGCCGGGAGCTGACATAAGACTCCACACTTCCAGGCAAATAAACACCTCTTCATTTCAGTGGCTATCTGACACGGGAGGAACAGAGGGCAGGTCAAAGCTTACAACTCCTTTATATTTTTAATAGCTATGAACACACTGATGGTGCTTAAGAAATGCGCTCGTTAATAACTGATGAGCATGAAAGGGCAGCTTGGTGGTTAAGGCGGATGGTTCAGTAGAGACTGGTTCCACCCATGCCTCTGCCGCAGACTTCTGGGGTGAACTGGGGACAAAGTGCTTTGTACAAGCATCAAAACAAGTTCCTACATGGCAAGCTATAGTAGGACTTCCAACCAAGTCATCTCTGCCATTGCAAATGCATTTCTTTGCCCCCTGATGCCCTGGGAGCAGGTTGCTCTCCTGTAGCAGAGGGGATGGGTACCCAGTACCCAACACTTGCTGTGGGTACCTCGGGGTAAGAAGCACTCACAGGTACAGCGATGGAGGAGAAAGCTCACACCCTTGTTTGCCTTGCAGCAACTTGTGTGTGTGCCCACACTCCCAGCTGAGCATTGGTATGGTTGTAGCAAGGGCAGGAACATCCCCACTGCTTAGCATGGGTCAAAACCACAGTGAAGACATGACGCCATGGTTTCCACCTTGGGAAGCTACAAGCTGGTTCAAGAAACTACATTTTCAAGGCCCATGCTACGAAGTTTAACCTCATTAACTTGCCCGGAGCCGGTTTCATCCGACTGTGCCGCTGTGCGTTGGTGTGCAGACAGGCTTCCCTCCGCCTCCGTCCCCCTCGCTTCAATAAGGTTAATAGCTCTCTCCTACCTACCAGATGGGTGGCAAAGATAAATACATCCTGGACTGGGAAGCACGCAGACGGGCTGATGATAGGGTGCAGCTAAATGCTTTGGGAAGATAACAAAATGAATATGCTTAGCCACATCAAAAAAATCCCCAAACAACAACAACAAAAAAGTAGGGCCTGTTCTTTGGACAAAAGGCCAACAGGCACGGCTTGACCATGTCCACAATATTCAATTCAACTTCCAGACCAGGGTGGTCATATCCAACTGGCTGCCGGGAATGGTCCCTGGCCTGTGCTGGCTCCTGAGCCTTGACAGGCATTGGATGGGAGAGCCCAGGCCAAAAGCTTGCCCAGGCCTCTCCTAATGATTCTGTTAGGGCAAGTCTGGGCTAATAACAGACAATCAGTGTGTCCACTGAACTGTTTAATTTATTAGTATAAATGTCCCCTCTCAGACTGGCTTTCACCACTGAAATGCCTTTTCTTTGGATAAACATCTTTATTGTCATCTTTTCACTGCCCATCATGGCCCTGTGCTGTGGACATTTGCAAGAAAATGAGACTTTGTGCTCACATGGCACCAATTATTTCATGTAATCTCTGCCTTCTCCCTCAGATGGACTACCTCTTTTTTCCTTCTTCCCACCTCCATCTCTAATCTATGAAAAACAAGTGTGATTTTCCTTAGATGCTCTGAGAGCCTCCTGCTCCTGTCCCCAGGTTCACCCTTGCTCCACCTGTGGAGCAAATAGGTGTAAAACCAGAAGAATTGAGGTCTGCTTTGAGGGAATTAGCAAGTCTTTCTGGAAATCCCTGCCACTGTGGCCCTTGGCAGTGGCAAAGAGCTTAACTGTGCCCATCTGAGCCTCAGCAGCTCAGAGCCAGTTCAGCCAGCTCAGAGCCCAGACCCAGAATAAGCCAAATCCTTCACACCTGCCCCAGCCACATCATTCCCACAAACTCCAGATGTACAATTGGTTTGGGAAGGGACAAGGTAAATTTTAACTTGGTTTCCCAGGGGAAGGGTGAATAGAGTTAAGAGCTTGCATTCTGTTTCCTCTTAATTGTCGCTTAAATTGGTTCACTTGTTGCATGGAGTTCCTTTAACGTGCCCTGTGACAAAGGGTTTTCACCTTATCAAAACCCTTACTTGGTTCCATCTGTCCCTGCCCATTGCCTTTGCTTTCTCAGAGTTGCTTCTTGCTTTGTTATATGGTTGGTCTGTAAGGAGCCACATGCAGACAGTCATGCCCTTGTAGACTGCAAGTCTCCTTTTATCTCACCTCAACTACATCCCAGCCTCGCATGTGACCTTATTTCCACTGAAACCCGGCTTTTGCAAGAGAGTCTTGAGAGCTACACAAGTGGAGGCAGCATTGGCCACTGTGCCATGCCCCAGTGTGGGCCTGCCTCTCTCACATGAATTTATATATACTTTTATACAGTTCCTCCCTCTCTCCCTGAAAGGCGTTCACAGAATCACAGAATATTCATGGTTGGAAAGGACCTCTGAGATCACTGAGTTCAACCCTACACAGACAAAAAATACCCTACAACACCTAAAAAAACCCTACAAAAGAAACCTTGACCTATCTTTCTTCCCCATTGTTGGACACTTTTAAGGTCCAGCTGGACAGGGTGCTGGGCCATCTTGCTTTTACCAAGGAAGGATGGACTAGATGATCCTCCAGGCCCCTTCCAACCTGGTATTCTACGATTTCTTTTATATTCAAATGTACAAATGCAAACAAACCTTCGCGACAATTTCAGCTCAAATTGTTCTCCTAGAGACGTCTGGCGGGGATTTCCCAAAACATTCCATCCCATTCACCATATCCTATCCTATCCTGTCCTATCCTATCCTATCCTATCCTATCCTATCCTATCCTATCCTATCCTATCCTATCCTATCCTACCCTTCCCTTTTCTCTCTAAGCTGGCAATGGCAGCGTATTCTCATTTTCAGGGACTGTGGCAGGTCTCATCATCCAGCTAGAAAGTCAGATTCACAAATGGTTTAGGCGGGCCTAGCTCTTTTGAGGTAAGTCATTAATGAGTAGGACATCTCAAGCTTTTCAGCTCTTTCCCGTCCAAGTCCGATCACTTGCTGAGCCCTTTTTTCTGCCTCCCTACTCCCATCCTGGACGTGGCCCCTCCTTAACACCAAGCCCCAGCTTGCCTCCTAAATTCAGCCTCACCAATGGTCGCCCTGGCTTTTCCAGCAGTCCCAGTAAGACAACCCAGCAACATACCCCAGTAACATGCCCAGGACAACCCTCACTTGAAGTCAAAAACCGGTGTGGGCCAGTGAACAGGGACATTGCCTTGAGGAGGAGGAGGTGGTGGTGAGGTGGAGCAGATGCAGTGCCATAGCAGGTTGTAACACTGAGTTGAGTTGCTATAAGCTAAGTCCTGGCCAGGCTTTACCTGTTCCAGTTAGTTTGGTGTAAATACTGGATTTTAAAACATTACCCCTTGACTTCTAGGATGGAGCAGGGTTGGTCAGTGGTTTTGTTGTAGTATCAGGAAGCTCCAAGGAAGAAGCAAAGCCAGAACTGGAAAAAAGCAATCCGCTGAAAATGGCTTCCTAGCAGAAACTATGATTTAAATAAACTTTCACTTTTCCTTGCTCCCCCACCCCACTCCACACACCCCACCCCACTCCCCCAAAAAGGCTTTGATAAAAAAAGAAACTTCTGTGAAACAAAAGAATTTCTTTTTGAAAAAATCCGTCTCAGAAGGGAAAAAAAAAGGGGTGGGGCCAGAATTTCGTGTCACACCACAACTGCTCTTTCCTTTATAATGCATTTGAGTAATTGATTTCCTAATGCCTCGGCAGTAGCGTAAATATAACACAGCAGAGAGATGAAGTCATCTGATTCTGTGGCGAGATGTCGGAGGAGACCTGATCTAGTAGATGAAACAGCCTACTTATTTATTGTATTTAGTTTTGTTGGTTTGCTTTTTTTTTTTAAAAAAAACACCACCACCACCACCCATTAAAAGCAGCTGTTAGCACAAACAGCAGAGCTTATCTTATTCCTCAAATCAAAATCTACCCTTTTGGTGATGTCACCTAACAGTTTGACTCTGACACGCCGTATTGGCATTTCCTGCAAAATGGAAATAATAAGACCGTGGGTTTGGCTGAGTGCTTCCTCCACACATACGTAGGCACGTGTTTCTCCTCCCACCTCCATCCCCCCCTGGTCTGTAATCACCGCTCTGATGAAGTGTGACCAATCCTCCCCCCCCCCCAAAAAAAATATTATTATGTGGGATGGTGGATTCAATGGAAAAACATCATTTATTTTCCACCCAGTGAAAAGTCCTTCTTTGATAAACCATGGTTTGTGCTCTTTTCAGAAGCCTCGACAATGGCAGACTGTGCCTTTTCATCACCCCAGCGCTTTTGCTTTCGGTCGCTCGGCTATAAATAGGAAAGTCTTTGTTCTGGCCCCTTTTGGATCACAGCTACAAACATGGAGGACACTCGAGGTTTTCCATGCTTCTCGGTTGTTCTCCTGCGAGAAAGCAGCCACACAAACAAACAGGCTGCTTTGTTTGTACTTTCTCTGAAGTCGCAATTGCTTCCACTAAATGTTTACGCATTCCAAAGTCGAGCAACTTGCCTTGCATCTTGGGAACCCAGCACTGGCAATTTAGGTTATTTTCAGGAAGATTTGGAGATGTGTATTTAACAGGTTCAATTAACGAGTTAATTAGCATGGGTTTTTTTTTTTTTCTCTAAGCTAAACTTTTGCTAAAATCAAAATAGAGCTAGCATTTATTTTGGTGCTAATGGGAACGTTTTCATAAAACCCAAATTTAGAGCCAGCAGAAGGATCCTGGCTTGGCACATTTTCAGGAGAAGGGCTTGATCCAAAGCTCTTTACAAAGTCATGGGAGTTTTTCCCTCTGTTTCAGCAAGTTTGGAGTCAGCCGCTTAGTTTAGGTGTAGAGGGCAAGCTCCCACTGAGGGTCGCCAGTGTCCTCAAGCCTGACCTGGAGGACCCATCTCTAGGAATTAAAGGCAAGGGTAAATAATGTCAACGGTACCTTCAGTTCCTGCCATCCCAGTGTTGGAGGCTACGCTGGGCGTGAGCAACAGCCTGAGAACAGAAGTAGCTCCTGAAAACCCTGATGCTTGGTCACGACTGGACTGGCCCAAGATTGAACCACAGAGCAAGAGGCAAGAAATCTCTTCTTCATACGCGTGTCTTTACCGGGTCGACAGCCTACCCAGTTACTCATTTGTGACGCTTTTTATTTCTCTTTCAGCTCAGCCTCTTTCTCTTCCCTTTCCTTCTTTTTTTTTTTCTTTTTTCTTTTTTTTTTTTTTTGTAACAACAAAAAATTTCTCCACCCCCATCTCTTT
>VZTM01036893.1:109609-153595 GCA_013400555.1 Jacana jacana
TTTTTTTTTTCAAAAAACTTGGCATAATTTCTGAAGCTTCCCTATGTACACTTTCCTGTTCGTGTATTTCCGTCATCCAGGTATCATCACTCAATAACCATACTGTGGCTGTAATGCTTTTCACATGGAAGGAATTGTGTTTTATTGATGGCAAATGTTGTAATGCACTTTCATGTCAAGATGAAAATCTGAAAAAGAAACTTTTTATAGTGTATGCTACATGAAACCTCTACACTGAATCAGGCTGGAGAGAGAATAAATTCAAGTGCACATATGCTATGACTATATATAGTAAATTAAACAGTCCTGGCATGCGGGAATGGGCACAAGAACACATCCCCTACTGCAAATTTTTAGTATGGGCACAGTCAAGTAGCTCTCTCCAAAGCCCTTTCCAGACATGTAAACAAAGTCAAGGACCAGTCTGAATACGCATTTTTGGATGTTCTTGTCTAGGGGCTAACAGTATCTAGTGTCATGGATCTGACTGAAAAAAAAATTAAAAAAAACAAACCCAAAAAAAACCTGTCTTCAGGACCAGAGCTTGAGCTTAGGCACTGTTTGGTTCATGTAGCTCCAGGGGTCAAGCTTCCATAGCCATGGGCAAGGGCAACTTGGGGACATCCTTCTCCTCCCTGCCACCTGATTTCTGTGATCACAATAGGAACCAAATGTTGTGTGGGTCACTTTGATGGTGGTTTCATTTGGTAAAGGGGTGCCTGGTGAAGCCCCAGCACCTCGCAGTGAGTGGTTTGGAGCAACCTGCTCCTCAGGTGGCAATGTGCTTCCACAGAGGGGACAACTGCTCTGTGTGTGATGGGAGAGGAAAGCCAACCCACAACTCCTGCTCTTGCCAGCACACAAGTCTTTCTCATGCTATCTTTTTTAAGTTACCTTGCTCTGCTCAGGACTGGGCATGATGTGGCTGAAATGCAGAAGACCCATCCTCAGGCTGTTTTTTTTCCCAGTTCTATACCCTGCTGCCACCTGCCATCGGGTCGTTTCCAATTAATTGCCTCAACATGACCAAAGGTTGTCCCAGAGCAGTTTTAGCCCCATCAGAGCAAGAAGGTTCAGACACCTCTTAGGAAAACCTCCTGGGAGGTTTCCAACTTGGTTTTTTTTGTGCAAATGCAAAATGTTTAGCTACAATTTGGGAAAGCATCCAAGTCTACGGCTGTTTGTATGAAGGAGCCTTGAAGCTTTTTTGAGGTCAGATTGTCTCCCCACCTCAGTCCCCATTTGTGCAGTTACTCAACATTAGTGGATTTGCATCTGATTTATGCACTGGAAAAGCAAGATTACCACCCATCCCAAATGCAGGAAACTGCCTTTCTCCTTTTGTTCTCATTTGATTCCTGGAGTGTTTGATTCCACTGAGAGGAAAACTAGAAAACTCAACCCAAAGCCCAGCAACTAATTGATCAGGTCTTTGGTATTGCTCACCCCTGTTTGCTCACAGAGACAAATTCAAAGGCTCTCACTATTAATAATATCGCTTGGGGCAGTGCCTGGAGCTGATAATTTTTTTCATAAAAAATGCTTTCCTGTTTAAAAATATGGTGCACTCACTATTTTTTTGGACAATCATCAATTTAAAAGATTGGAAAATAAATTGGACCCTAACGCCCAACCATGAGGTATATGAAATCTGCTGGTAAATTGAGTCCAGGACTACAGGTTTTTGCACCTTCTTATGACCCACACCTCAGGGCACATGCCTCTGGGCCTCTTTTGCAGTCAGGGGATGAGAAATATGCTTCTAGAGCATTTTATCTCATCCTAAAGTGGGTAACTAAACCATTTCAGATCAAAGTGACACTTTACCAACTACAAAAGGAGCAAGTATAGGGTAACTAGCCCAGGTTCTGATTTAGGCACAAGTCTGTTCTAATTTAGGCACAATAATCCCTGTCCTGCCTCTTTGGGCTCCAGCACTGGTCCATTTGCAACAGTTCTTCCCAAACAGCTCATCCCCACCTTGAGCTGAGATCTGGGGGAATTGCCACTATGTGTAAGCATTAATTAGGTAGCGATATAGGTCCTGGAAAGGCTCACACCTGGAAAAACCCAGATGGAAACACACTCCTGCCTCCTCCCAAGGGAACATCACCATTGGTACACCTGCTGTCTTTCCACTATATTTTTCTCCCAGGCTTCATAAACCTCTCTTCCCTTTCCACACCACCCCCCAACATCAGGAGGTGTGAATGCTCCTGTTTGCTCTGCCAGCAGGAAAAAAACAGCAGATTTCCACAAGCTCCAGTCTGCCAGGGAGATGTCAGGAGTGCAAAGGACAGGCCAAAAGAAGCCCAAAGTGTGCAAACATGTAGCACCCAGATAGGTGAGCCTGATAAGGGGAAAAAAAGCCTTCCGCAAACAACTAGCAGAACCAGGAAGAAAGATCTGCTCTCACTGTGTATTATTTTCCTATCTAGAAATTTGGGCTACAGCAAAAACCTTTAGAAAATAGCCAAGCCTGCTTTAACGGTTAGTTGTTTTTTGTGGACGGAAAGAGAGAGGTCGACCTTTTCTCTGAAAACACCCCACCCGGGGTTCCTGGAAGAGGCTGAAGTCTCTGGTTTCTACAGTGACTGTCTCTTATTGAAGGCTCAGTCTGCTTTGTGACTCCAGTTCTAGCTCAGGCCTGCAGAAGATCTGAGGAATAACCTCAGGAGAAGGGTAGGGTGTGCATGGATGCGCAATGTGGTTGTCACTGCTCCAGGAGTATCATGTTCCCAAGGATTTGGAAAGTTAGACTCAAATTGTTTTAAATGGAGCATCTTCCCATCTTGCTTCCACACTGCTGGGACTTTTCTTTTAAAATCTTAATTCTCTGCTTTTCTGGTTTCTAGGGGTTGAGTGAGAAGAGTCATCATCTCCTATTTTTTAGATGTTTATGTTCAACATCCTGAGTTTATTCATAGAGCAACAAGCCTGCCTTTAAAACTCAAGGCCAAATCTAGGTCAAATCTGATAAACATTTTATCCTTTGCTCTGCAGAATCAGAGGGCTCAAGCACATGATCGTGTCACTGCAGCTCAATGAGTGACACCACATCAGCTTCACCACACTGGTGGGCCACGCAGGCTGAGCTGCGAGCATGAGACCAAATGCATTACTTGAAACCTCTTTAATTGGGCTTCACCTCATGTTTTATCTCACGTTTGCTGACAGACACTATTTGAGTTGCATTATTTCAGAGACCCCAAAGCCTTTTCATGAGCTCTTATTTTTCTATGCAGGAGAAATTTTTGCAGTATTTAGAAAAGGAAACACGGCACATCTACAGCTCAGCCCATAAACCAAGGCTGGGCCGTGCTGGTCAGTCTGCACTTATCTTGTCTGGAGGCAGCGGTCTGTCCAGCCTGTATTTCGCAGAATCACATAATCACAGAATTGTTAGAATTGGAAGTGACCTCTAGAGATCACCCAGTCCAACTCCCCTGCTAAAGCAGGATTGCCCAGAGCACATCACTCAGGACTGCGTCCAGGACTTTGAGGGACATCCAGGAGCAGAGGGAAACGGTTCAAAGTCCAATTTTTTCCTTGCAAAAGAGTTGGTATATGGCAAAAGTGCATCCCAAACTACAGATATTTTGATGATTGGAGAGGAAAAGAGCATTGTGGAGCACTTCTGTTGCCTACTATAGACTCAGTCTTTGTTATATTGTAGATATGAAATCATCTCATCCTGCGGACACTGAAGAGCTGCTCCAGCCCTCAGAACACTTAACCACAAGGCAATGAGCTCAGAAGACTCCTGAAACTATTTTCAACAGAAACACAAAGACATGCACACGCGCACTCACAGGCCCACTTGGGTGCTACAGCTGTGTTATCCTTTAGAATCCAATTAGCCATTTAAAAATGACTCAGAAGCCAGGATAATATACATTGAAAAAGACATTGTGCACTTGGCTCCTGTGCTGAAGTTATTCTATAGACATGATTAAATCTATACCTATTACTGTGACAAGCTGTAAAGTTTTGTTGCAGGCAGTGGCTCCCTTTGAAGCAATGAACTAAGGGATTGGGTGGGACAGACTTGTTAGGAGGCTTCTCAGCCTGCTGTTGCCTTAGTCTATGGCTAAAATTTAGGTGCTGTAAACATATGAAAAGAATAAAAATACCCCCACAAATTTTAAGACAAGTCACTTCATTAAGAGAAAACCAGCTTTGTTGAAGGGCAGGGTTGGCCGTCTGTAGTACAGGCTATGTCTTGGTTGTTTTCTTTGCTGCACATTAAAGGCTGCATCGAGACCTATGCTTGGACAGACACAGGTCCACTATCTGCTGTGACAACATCATGAAATTGGTTTGAATTCAGGGCTTCTCAAACTGTTGAGTTTCACTGAACTAGGACCAGCCACAGGATTGAAAAGCTATAGACAGAGGGACAGACAGACATTGTCCTTGTGTCCACACACAGCACAACCTCAATAGTTCTTTCTCTTCCTGAACAGGGCTGACAATTTTAGTTAAAACCCCAAAAGTCTCTAAGTTAATACCCTTAACCTGAAAGGAGGACATATTTCCTTACAAAATCACTCACTTTTTCTACCTGGTCGTCATGTTTCTAAAGCTCCCTTGAAGAACACCTTGAAGTGGCAGCAGCTATTCATAGAAGTGGCTTCTGCACATGAGTCAAACAAGGCAGTCAGGATGCGACAGTCCAGATGAAGTTAGGGCAGATGAAATGCAAATCATGAAACTAGATTTGTGTGGCTCAGCCCTTGTCATCTCCTATCTTCAGCATCTTTCTGCCACCGCTGTGATGGCTGATAAGAAAACAGGGGGTCAAAGTGTGAAGAAAACAGAGGTTATTTCCTTTGCATCGAATATGAAAAGCAACATCTCCCAGCTTTCTCATGGCTTAGCCCAACCCAGAGTGTGGCTAAACTTTGTTCAGCTGGGACTGGGAAGAGCTGGCTGCAAAGTCAGGGGGGACATCTGCATAACAAGGTATCACAGCCATTAGCATGATTCAAAGGTTGGGACACCTCATTTTTCCTGGATGCTCTGCTTTTATGTTGAACAAAAGACTATATACCGTTTATTTGACCCTAGGAAACATGCAAAAACTTGTCAGCTATGGTCAATACTCCAGTTATCTCCAACTGATCTCCTGGGGATGGAAAAAGTTTCTTGTGGAAGATCTACCACCTCTCCAAGCAACCCACTGACCACGCAGTTTGCCCTGGGAGACAGCGCCCAGGCTTCGTACTGAGAAACAAGTACAAGGTCACAGACTTAAAACTCAAGCTCAAGTCTAAGGTTGTAAACTTGTTGAAAGAGAAACAGTCAGGCTGGGGGAAGCAGTGCTTTTTGATTAGACCAACCAGTGAACTGTGAGCTCCCAAAAGCAACTGCTAAAGACTACAAAGAGAAAAAGAAAAATGAAAAAAAGAGACAAACTATGTATGACCTCTAAATCCTGTAAGAAGAAAGACCAATATAAGATGAATCTGAGAACCAAAATTCATAATTGTACTAGACATTAACCACTATGGATACAAAAGAAATCCTGCTCTTATGGCACTTAATCTTTTCCCTCCTCTCTCCCACTGCCAGATTCCTCTCTGTTCTACACTTATGTCTCAGATAATTTATAAAATTACAGTAAACTCAGAGCAATTTTTCCCAGTTCCTCCAGTTTCTTTTTCTTTTTATTATTTTTTATTTAGAGTCTTAAAAATGACTTGGCCAAGAACTTGTCATTTTTTCTATCTGTGTTGGTTGGTCTCCCAAACGTATCGCTTTGTCTCACTGATGTTCAGTGAATTGATCTCTGATACCAACATTATCAGACAGTGGAGTTTACAGGGGGGGAAGGGGATAAATTACAGCTCAAATGACCAAACCCTCATCTTCTGAAGTCTTCAAAACTATCTGGAAACCTCCAGTCCAATCACATAGAATTTTGGGCTCAGGGTACATGGTCTAGCTGGGGTTCTGCATGCAGAGGGATCCCAAAGCACTGCGGCAATGAAGAGTATAACAATAACTGTCAGCATCACCACTACTTAATTACCCAGATGACCTTCAAACCTCTGTTCTTACAGGCCAAATTTCTCCGTTTTCCTAGGAAACAGCAATCCTTTCTGCAAAAGGAGCAGGTTTTTCCCATACAAAACCAGAGGCAAATCCCACCTCTTCCTCATCACTCTCTCACCATGTTTCCCTTGGGAGGGAGGGAGGGCCAGTTTGCCCTTGCTCACACCCACAGATCCACCAACACAGCTGGGTACAAGGCGCTGATGCACTCACATGCACAGAAAGCAAAACCCTCCCAACCCTCAAGGTGCATTTTAGGGTGTTTCTCCCAGTGAGGAAGCTGGAGTTATCCTATCGTCCATTTTTTAACATTTGAATATTACAGAAGTACTACACTACTCCATCAATGCATACATGGGGGAATAAAATCTATAAACTATTTGCTCTAATCTTTAAATCTCAGCAAATCATCACTTGAGTTACGGAGATCACCTTTGAGCACGTCTCAGTCCAAATTCTTTTCTCTTGGTCATCTACATGGTGGAGGATATCCATTCTGGCATCTAGCATTAGTTTCTAAATTAACGGTCTATACTACCCATATAATCTGTGAAACCTTTTTAGGGTAGTTTAGGGATTACATTGCAGCTTTAGGAAGGAATTAGTTATTGCCCCCAGCCCTGAGCTCCCTGGGAGGTGTGAGGGGTCATCTGGGAGGTGAGGAGTCATGAGCCAGGAGGCCACAGCATTCAAGGTTCTGTTTCCCACTCTTTTCTTTGCAGAAACTATTCAAATGGCTTTTACTGGCTACAAAAGGAAAATCAGCAAGATTAGATTCTACCATTTATTACCTAAAGTGAGCCTGGACATGTTCCTATGTGATGTGCTCTAGGTGTTTCTGCTCTGGCAGGGGGATTGGACTAGATGATCTTTCAAGGTCCCTTCCAATCCCTGACATTCTGTGATTCTGTGATTCCTCTGCGTATCTCAGGAATAAAGTTTTTAAGCCTTTATTGTGAATCCAAAGAGGGCAAAATAGAGTCAAAAGCTATAGAATCTGTGGCAGAAATAAAATTCCCCCAAATCCAATCCCCCTTTTCTTTTTAATTGGAATTGGTATTGGCCTGTTAAGGAGAAATGTGCTTACTGGCAAGGTACTGGCCTTTTCCAGAAAAATGGCGTCAGAGCCTTTCAATTCTTTGAAATTTGCCTTGTCACAAAATTTAATAAATGGGTACATATTCTACTAAGAAATACTGATTTCTTAACAACAGCTGTAAAGCAGCCAAAAACCCTTGGAAGAAAAACAATAACATCATTTTAAGCTAAAAGAAGTAACCAAACAACAATCACTTTTCCCTAATAAACCAGGAACTCCAGGATTTGTAGTAAGATCAGCTCCATATACACTTTTACTCACTTCTGGTATTTCAAAAGCCATCCTTGACTTAACAAGGTGGTAAATACAGAGTCTAATTCATATTCAATATTCATATTAGGTATTGTCAGCAACACCTATCTGAAGCATAACACAACTTTTTATAAGTACCCATCACTCCTGGGCACTTGAGAAGAGAGTGAGCTTAAGAAAACATGTTGAGAAGAGAACTGCTTCTCATTTGGGGATGCAGCCGAAAATTTGATTTCCCCCTTTCTTGTGTTGTGTGTGGGTGTGTTTCTGGGCTTCACATCTTCCGTCTCTGAGGTTTAATTTCTTATTTGCCGTTGTTGTGGCAAAGAAGCACTAAAGAAATGACTCTGACATTTCATTCGCACGGGCTGAGGTCTGTGGTCATTCTCATCTCTACTGGGAGACCTTTGCAAGTTCAGTATTATCCTTTTCTGATGGGTGCACGCTTTCAGGGGTCTTGAGCCAGCAGCCAGGCTGCTAGAATATCCCCTCATTTTGGTCTGCAACGCCAGAAAGGACACAATGGGATGAGAGAAGCCCTGCAGGGACCAGTGATGGGCCTGGGCTACACATCTAGGGAAGGGATGGGTCCCTTTGTGCAGCTCGTATCAGCTCTTGTGTTAAAATACTTAAATATGGTAGTTAACTGAAATGCCAAAGGGACAATAGCGACATTAAGGCTGGCAGCGACTTCAGCAAGTCTACACTTCCCCAAAGTGCAAACTGGGTGTGATTTCAGCTTTGCTTTTCAACAGAAAGAAAGAGGCAAATACAAGATCTGAACACTGACCCTAGATGTCTACAATCATCTGGGGTAGCTGGAACAGGGGGTGTCTTCAGTACCCTACTACTTCCAGAGGAAAGCCAAGATCTGAGCATGGATATTTGCCTCCAAGAGGACTTTTGTCTATGGTATACATTCATTTACCCACCTTCACCTGGGTTTCCCTCCTCAGCCCCACTGGGATGGATGGGCGTGAGCCCCTGTCGACTGGACTTGAACAGACTCAGGGAGGTGCCAGCTCCTCTGAACCACGGTCTGCCCAAGTACCAGCGGTTTGTGTTTTCCTGTCTCTAGGGTGTCATGCTGCAGATGACCTAAATTATCTCTTTCGATTTTTGATTTTGCCCAGATGGTGATGTCTGATACAGCCAGGTGTGTCTGAGCAGCCCATTGCCCTGGCACAGGGCACATGTCCTCAGCCACAAACGGAGCATCCTTGTTCCATCCTTCACCACTGGTGCTGCCAACACAGAGCAAGCACAAGGTCTGTCCCTCTGTGCCACACATGCCTGGGTCAGTAAATCCCAGAGACAACAACCAAGTAATGCTGCAGGTCATCAGCACTTAGTCTGTTGGTGTTCTCTGTCATGAAGGAGCTGGTGAGCTGCTCCAGGGCAAAAGCCCACAAAATGCCAGTCTTAACATGACTATCCCCCATTCCCACCCCCCAAAAAGTATCTTTTATTAATAAATGCAATTCACAGGAAAAAAAAAATAATATATATATAATTTTTGTGCCCTGTTAAATGGAGCAACCAACATGAGTTCCTAATTGGAAGCGTATGAAAGTAGCAACTGGGGGGATTCTCTTGGTCAAGCAGGGACAGGGAGGTTTGAAACAGCACGTACAAAACCTTCCCTCGCTGGCAAGGAAAAGGGTTGCACAAGTTCTCCGTAAACATCTTTATCTGGAGCTATTAGTCGGCAACCCTAAAGATTGGATGAGTTCTCCCATCGTTTCACAATGGGGTTTTTTCTGGTTTCTAGGAACTGTTTTTGAGGACTGCCGTTCAGCATACGAGAAAAATGTGTGAACATGCTAAACAGTTGGTTCTTTTTGCTCTTGGACATTGCCCCGTTACAGAAACACAAAATACCACATCACCATGTCCCCTGCTTTTCTCTAACACTTTCCATCCAATACCTACAAGCACATTACAAACATGAGTGATTTTACTGTGATTTCAAAGATCCCTGCCTGGAGGGAACTGGAGTTTCTGTGCTGAACATAAGGAAGAGTTGATTGAAGGGATAATGTGAGGAGAGTAAGAGGCATCTTAATGTCCAATACAGTGCCTTATATAACAATCCCATCTCTACCTAGTAGTTTGAATTCATCTCTTCCAGACAAATAAAATAGACTGAGGAAAGAAAACAGGGAGGTACAAAAAAAAAGAGGGAACAAAGATGTCATTTTAAATCCCTGGCCCCAACTCAGTGTGTAACCATTTTCCACGGCAAGGAGCAAGTCAAGCAAATTCCCCCATTGACTGGTACTTTCTACAGCTCCGCGAAAAGCCAAAGGCTGTGGATTTTGCAGCTCTTTAAAGTGTTAAAGGGGAATCCCCGCCAGCGCTGCTCCAAATCCCCGAGCGGTGCAGGAATCGCCGCTGGACACACGGCCACCCAATGGTGAAGGGACAGAAGCACAGACAGGGTTTGTGTCCCGACTTTGAGACCTCGCCGCCAAACGGCTTTACAAAGAAAGACCTCTGGAGATTTCTCTTACTTTTTTTTTTGTTTTCTTTTGGCTTGTTCTCCCGGTGTATTCATCTTAACAGAAATCAGCTGTTCTCCTTCTCACTTGTACAGTATTTGCAGAGGAGACTTTAGCATCTGGCCTGGCTATTATTAAAGAGATGAGAACATCCTGCTCTGCTAGGAGAACACCACTGCTGGCAATAGAGGGACAAAGATCCTTCACATCCAGGTTTCCTGAGATCTGTCTGAATTATTTGTGGGGTTTTTTTTCCCCTTCTGCCATGGCCTTTCCTTCCTATTTCCTGATGTTTGATAACTGGCCTCGCTCGGAGCAGAGACAAAAATTGTGCTTTCCTGGAAGAAGCTATCTCACAGCACTTGGATGCAGCAGCATCATTTTCAGCTACTAAAGGACTTCTTTTTCCAGCTGCGGAAATGAAAAAGTAAACAAGCTGAGGGGCTGCCTTGGTGTTTAGGCTCTGACTTTATTTTTAATAGATCCCTAAAGTCCTGGCCTGGAAGAATACAATTGAAGGGGTTGGAAAGCAGAGGTCACCAAGAACCGGACTCCTATAGATGTGCAACAAGGTTTTATATCCTTACTGTACCCTGCTGTACCCAAACCCAGAGGAAGGTAAAAAACCCAAACCCAAACCTAGAGGCTGGGGAAAAAGTCACCAATTTCACTTGGGAATGTTATGGGTAGACATTAGAAGTCCAGGGGTGGGATGATCTGCTGAAGCCCCAGCTCCATCTCCATGCTTGGAAAGTTTCAAGACTTGCTGGACACAGCCACACCGAGGGCATCTGGTGGTGGTGGTCCTACATCAAGTCCACCTTGGAGGAGGAGATCCATGGAGACCCCTTCTAACCAGCATTTTGGTGACCCTTCATTGATAACACCCACATGTATGGGTTGAAAAGTGTTGGAGTCCAAAAATGCGGGGCTATTAATAGAGGGACTTCAGCTGATCCCTACTGGAGTAATCACCATCTGAATCTGGCCTCGTGGTGAACATTAATCATTGGCAAGTCGCTGCGGCGTATCGCCTTTAACATGGCTTGTTTGCTTTTCTCTAAGTGTTGGGACATCCCACGAGCTCCAGCTGCTCATCCCGAGCGAGATGCCGGGGCTGGGGGGGGGAGCAGCCAAGGGCTGCCTCCCCGGATTGCAGCGATCTCTGCTTTTCTTCCTGCCCCACCGCAAATCCCGAGTAAATCTGTTGAGACAGCACAACTTGGCCTTAACTCCGCATTGTTTTT
The DNA here is from genome assembly GCA_013400555.1 of Jacana jacana. NCBI lineage: Eukaryota > Metazoa > Chordata > Aves > Charadriiformes > Jacanidae > Jacana > Jacana jacana. The sequence goes on from VZTM01036893.1 coordinate 120,766, forward strand.
TGTCCAGATCAGCAGTCTGGAAACTGGGTCAGTTTTTCTAAACATGTGGTTTAGAAATGTGCTGTTTCAAATGACACTATCCAATGGTGTGAGACCAAACAGTGGATTTGTAGTAAAATGGGCTAAACAACAACAACAACAACAACAAAGTTCAAAAGCTCTCTATAAACACTGAGTCCATGGGACACCTCGACAAAGTAGCGAAATAGTAAATTCCCTCTTCTATACCTAGGGAAACTGAGGCATATAAAGAGGAGTCCAAAGCTGGCTGGAGAATCCCAGATGATGCTGAAATTTCCCACCTACAGCACAAAAGCTCATTTGTCTCATCTTTACAAGTTCTCACAAGTACAACGCTAGGGATTTTATTTTGTTCTCTCACCCGAACTGCAGTAGGGAAATTCAAATCCACTTGTTATGTAGGAAACAGTCAACACTAGAAACACCATTTGCAGTTACCCTAAATAAGACACGCAACTAATCTGCATGCAAGTAGCAGGGCAGGCCTGAGAACTTCCACTTCTAATTATGTCATAGACCCCAAGTTCCTTTATTTGTACGGCATCAGACCACCAGATGCTCCTGGAAGTTCAGGCTTTGTTCTTTCTCTTTGTACCTCACAGCCTTATCTGTCTCTGGGGCCAAGAGCTTCCTATTCCCAGAGGGGCAGATCCCGGTGTGCCCCCCTCCAAGGCCATGTCAGCATCACAGAGACCTCATGGGAATAGCTCCATACATCCCAGACCAACATCGCACCAGTAGATCCACAGGGAAAAATACTATAATTGCAGAAGGCCAAAGACAGTCCTTTTGAATGCTGAATATTTAATATTCTGCTTTAAGTTCACATTAAAACTTTTTTTCAAGACAATCTTCTCATCAAGAGATGATGAGAAATGCTCCATCTGCTCCTGGTATCCTATCCGCCGCAGTCACCCCCGTCACCTCTCCAAAGATTATGGGTTTCTAGTGGACTTGCTTATAATTTTAACACATCCAAGGAATACTGCTGACAAATCAAAGTCTTGGGCTGTTCTCTGTGAACGTTCAGCCAAAGTGCTGCATCCCTGAGCTGTAAAGCTGCTCACCCACCATGCACCATGCCCTCTCCTGCCCAAACAGATGATGTAGTGTGACCCTCCCCAAGTGCTGCAGAGCGCTGCTGTGGCTTTTGCAGGGCACAGGCCATCACCAGTGGTCACCCAGGGGAGGGATTTCACCCCAAAATACCCATTCATTTCCTCCTGACCACACAGGAGGTACCACTAGACGGTACCTGTCAGTCCGTGGATATATAGCTGAGGTTATTTCCTCCTTTCCCCCAGCTTGATGAATTTTTTTATTTGGTGCCAGCACAAGGCTTGGTCCTGAACCATAAAGTTAGACCCTGCTCCTTTTCTGTCCCCACCTCTCCCCAAGAGCTTGTTTTAGGCACAAAGAAGGCTGATTTAGGCCTGTGGCTGCCAACACGTGGCTGCTCTGAGCCCCTCTGGTGTCGCTCACAGGCACAGGAAATTAAAACGTGAAAACCGAGGCCAAGAGGGAGAAGGAGGGAGCGTGAGATGCTGCCCGCCGTATGCACGCTGCGTGGGACCAGCACAGGTCTGCCTCCAACCATCCAGAGCTGATGTTTAGCCCCCACAACCCAAACACAAGATGCTATTTACTGACACCAAAAGATGGGGAAGAAAGCAGTCACCACTCCTTGTAGGAAGGCATCTTTAAATTGTGTCTCCTAAAAGTACTTTGAGTTCAATCTTCCCCCACTACTACATAGTCTCCATATCAAGCAGTCCTCCACGCAGACCAGGGGTGGTCATTTTGCCTCAAGTGGTTGGTTTTTGGCTAAGGGGAGAGAATGAGTCACCTTTTCAAGCTGCAAAATTGGTGAATGAATCAAATAATCAAAAGCAACACCCCCAGCGTGATGTACGATGGGAACTGCTGGACTGGATCACAGCAGCAGCTTGGCTCTTCCAACCCTTTTGCTGACCATGTGTGTTGTAGACCTCCCAGAGAAACATGCCAGAAAACAACAAAAAATGGAGGGATCACTGTAGCTCCTCAATAACCTGCCTATGTAAGAATTTCATCCCATCAAAACCCTTTATTTAGATTGGGTTTAGCTGCACATGTGTTATCCGTACAGCCACACAAGCAGGTTTTAGCTTAGATAACAACCTGTAGCAGATAGCTCCTAGCCTGACTCATAGGGCCATGGGATAATTCGGAGAAGACCATGGGACAGTTTTGAGGACATGGCTGGTGGACCATGGGACGTCTCCAGCCCAAGCTTCTGCTCAAGCAGCCTCAGCTCAGGCCTCAAACCAGGTTGCTCCACGATTACCCAGCTGGGTCCTATGAACCTCCAAGAACAGAGGTGGCACAACCTCTGTAGGCCCCTGTTCCACCACTGGACCATACTAAATGGTGAAAAATTGTTTATTTCCCTTTATGAGCATCTGGATTAAGTGACTATGAAAGCAAGAATGTGACAAGTGTCCCTCTGTGCTTTGACTAGCTGAGCTGACCTGTGCACCAGCCAGCAGCAGAAAGTCTTAGGGCTAACGTTTGTCATATGAATCCCCCAAAAACAATTTAAACAGCAATTATACCATAATTTGCTTGGTGTCTCACCCTTGGATCAAGCTTCCCTAAAATCAGGACTTAGATTATGGGCTGGAATGAAAGCACCCTCAAAAACCCCCAACATTATCACAGTCTTCAACCACCATGCAAGAAATGTGTAGGTCCCTGGTACAGCCAACAGAGCTCACAGAATCAGACTTAAAGGTTCCTTGAAATAATCAGAACCTCATGCCTCTCGGTGCTACTACTTTTCTTGTGCAGACTCAAGAAATAGTTAAAAAGCCTAAGAACTTACAATGAAAACAGGCACAAGCTTGCAAGCCACTCCTGTCCTCTCCTCTCCTCCTGCAGACAGCCTTGGGTGAACTTCACCTTACCTTCATTAGCTGCATCTCCTCCTACCCCTGACACTAGGCTGGAGGAAAAATAGCCTCCTCTCCCAGTCTCCTCCCTACCCATTTATCTTTTGCTCCTTGGAAGCTATTCTTGCCACAGGCCACGCAAATCACAAGATTATCTGTAACTGCATTCCTCAGGTCTGACCAGGAAGAGGTAGGAATAGCGCAACCCCCATCCTGGAAAAGCACCATAAACCCCAATCCCTCCCCCTTCCCAGTCTGAAAATCTCTGCTGGTAGTTCCTATACTTCAAGCTGTGCCCACAGCGCCGCAGCATCAGAATGTCCCGACAAACGTCATTGATAGGTTTCAGAGTTAACGACGTAGCAAGATGAATGGAGCAGTTTGCACTCAGGGTCTGATAGTTTGCAGACTCAGGAAAAGAAGCAACATTTGAGATCAGATTTAGAAGGTGTCCTTCACCACCCACAGGCCTGGAAACTTGCTTTTTATATTTAATTGAAAACTTAAATGCTACAAAAATTGATGGGGCCACCACGGAAGGGCCTCTACTGTGTCCTACCATGTTCTTACTTTACCCTGCCTGGTGCTAAGAGGAGACAGCGGCAGAAAAAGAAGCATAGAAGAACGTTAACAAAAAAAAAAAAGAAGCCATTTTATTGAAAATGAAATTCAAACTTCAAATTAATATTACAATCATGAGAAAATGCCAAACAATTCAATTTACAGTTGCAACATACAATACAAATAGTCCCTTTGAAGTTGAAGTAAACTGATCCACAATCATCGGCTGTGGCATAGAGCAGAGTGTGTTTGTACAATATGTGCATGAAAAGCAAACCTCGGGTGACAGCATTTGAAAAAATAAAAAAATTAAAGCTTGTATTTACACAAAATGCTACAAATATTTTGCTCCAGCGGAAATTCAAGACTGGTAAAGCATATTTAACAACAACAACAACAACAAAAAAATTGGAATGTCACTCATATTACCTAAAAAGTTACTGTAAAAGTATGGTTTTGGCTGATATACTTAAAAAGTACTGCGTTTTAAAGGAAAAAAAAAAAAAAAAAAGAAGCAAAGAGTTATCTGTAAACATGGAAGTAAACAAACATCTAAAAAAAAGTTCTCAGAAAATGTTAAAATGAAATGCACTCTATTCAAGAACAAGAAGAAACTCAGGGGTTCAGAGAATGGGGCTTCTTTGAGCTCATGGCTGATCCAGGTTGGAGTTATTGCTTTTGCAGGTGGGGCTGTTGGCCATGGAGGCAGCCCCCGCTGCGTGGGGCTGGGCTTTGCTTTGCTAAGTGTGAAAGTGCAAAATTTTCCCCCACTCCAGATGGTACCTTGAAGAAATCGGTAAATTTTTGCTCGGGGAACTGCTGGCAAAAAAAAAAAAAAAAAAAAAAAAAAAAAAACCAACCCAAAAAACCAAAAAAAAGAAAAAACCAACCCAAAAAACCCACCCCAAAATTTGAAGGCTAAGAAAGACACAGCGGCTGGTCTTCTAAGAGAAACGATAAACGCCACGTACATGATGCTGTGGGGGAAATAATTTGCTTTACTCATCCCTCCCGACCCGCTGACCCCGATCTGGTTACTCAGAGGAGGAGGGAGAAGAGGATTTAATCCTCTGTTTGGCAAAGGGACATCGTGCCTGTTGTGCTGGAAGTAAATCTTTGGTAGGATAAAGAGAGCTGGAAAGTTAAAAAAAGGCCATTTTTTTTTTAAAAATGTCCTTCAAATCTATGACCGGTGCCAAAGATTGCCAGTCACCGAAGGGAAGGGTTGTCAAAGGAGAAAACTCCTTTCTGCCAATGCTAAGCACCTCGCAAAACATGGACCAACCTGATATGCTTAACTACATAGTGCTGCTTGGGGTTTGGTTCTTTACTTTTTTGGTTTGAAAACCTGATTCAAGAGCATTTCCAAGGGAACTTGAAAGCATTTTCCCAAAGCTTTGATGAGCCTCTCTGCCTCAGCCTGTCCAACTCCCCCTGTGCCCAGCCTGACCTACTGGGCACCTGTAGGGTTCCCAAAGGCACCAGGAGGGTTCGGGAGCACCAGGGGTGGGGTGGGTGTCTACTGAAAGTCAAGGGGCTTGGTGCTCCTCCATCTGTAGGTCCTTAGGAAATCCTCTCCTTCCTATCCCGAGCAGGCAGAGCCAGATGCCTGCCCTCACAGCCAGGGGAGCCGAGGGCACGGACCGGGTACACGTGCCTCGACCGGGAGGAGAAAACACGTTTTCAACGTCTGTCCCTAATGGTCCAGTTGAAAAACCACGGGGACACAAACAGGGTCCTGTCGGGTACTGAGCAAAACAAAAGTCTGGTCTGTGCTGGATTTATCCAGAAACAAAAACCAAGTGCTTGAATTTTACAACAAAGTCTTAAAAAAAAAAAAACAAACCAGAAAAAAAAAGAAAAAAAGAAAAAAGAAAAAAAAAAATCTGGGTTGCTGCCTGCAGCCACTCTTAACAACATTTCAACACAAAAGCACCCTAAAAATTACTTAATATGCATACAGTAAACCTTAAAAAGCCCTTCTCAGCAATAACAAATAATGTACAAATATAGTACCTTTTATTAAATAGGAAACAGCTTGCACTGGCAGTACATCTTTTTCTCTTGCTTACTAAACAAAAAACAAAACTGAAATGTGTAACCAGACACTGGCTTTTTAAGTGCTGCTGAGACTAACAAACGTATTTTACAGTTACAAATAAATGGACAGTGGTATGCTTCAAGCTACCACAAACCAACAATAAATAGAATCAATTACAGCTTCCATCTTTGAAGGAAAACTACGTATTAGAAGGCAAAAAAAAAAAGGAAAAAAAAAAAAAGAAAAAAAAAAAGTGTCTTATACTTTAAGCATACTTGGTATACAACCTTTAGAAGGCAAAGACTTTATTTCATCATCATTATTATTATTATTATTATTACTATTATTTTTTTCAAGAGAGTGCGTCATCACGCGAATTGGAGGGATGTACCGTGCTAATGTCAACTCGTTTAACAGCTTGGCTATTAACGAGCAGTGAGGGTGTTGTCCAGCTCGGGTTGGCTATGCCCACCGTCGAGTTATTGCGAGACCTTGGAGGTAGCCAAGGGACAGCCAAGGAGTAGGCCCCCCCACCCATCCTCCCCTGAGATGGCTACGGACGGCGGCGGTGGCTATGGCAGGAGAAGGAGGGAAGGCCGGCAAACCCCATCAGGATGTGCCCAACATCCCGTTAAACCAGGCTCAACATCACCTGCTTGGGGATGGCGCGGGGAAGGCTGTTCTGCTCCCACCGCATCCAGCCGATGCCGCGTCACCTCCCCGTTTGTTAGCCGGGCCGGGCAAAATTTGGCCTCCTGCTCTGGAGAGTTGGCGGTTTCGGGTGCAATTTGCTCTCCCTGTATCCTACCTGGGAGCCCCAGGGTGGCTTTTAAGGTGACTTTTTTTTAATCTTCAGCGTCTGCAGAGGTGAGTATCGCTGCCTTTGGGCTTGTCTCTCTAACACGGCAATAGCCACGCGGGCTTCAAAGTCAACCCAGCATCCTCACGGCTCTAGCATTTAATGCTAACGGGCGGCGATGGGCCACCAGGCAGCTTCCATCGCCAGTTTTGAACATTTCTATTCCATCAAGTGGGCTGAAATGGCAAGGGGAGGGGAGAAAGTTTCACCAATCCTCCCTCACTCCCGTCTCCGAGATATTTAAGGGCTCATTCTTTGTAAAACGGGGGCTTTGAACCGGTTTTGATTTTTCTTTGGGGAAAAAATAAACCCTGTCAAGATTCAAATTGTGCTGCCAAAACAGAGCATTTTAAATATGAATAATTTCAAATTTTGAAGTTCTGAGAAAAATCCTGGGAGAAGAAGAAATAAGGGGAAGGGTGGAAAATATTTCATCCTTCCTACCATTTTTTCCAGTGTCTCCACAACTACTGATTAAAAGGCAAGACTGTGTTGAAGGCAACCAGACAGCTAATAAAAATATTTTAAACACAACATTTCCTTCATAAGTTATATAAAAAGATCCGACATCCCAAATCATTTGAAGTGGACGCATTTGGGTTGGGTTTGTCGTTTTTTAAGTCACATTGTAAACTGGTTCACACTGGAACTGCTTTTTTGGAGTTGGGTAAAGGTTTGAGGTTTACACCATTGCAGAAATGTAATAAGTAAAAAAAAAAAAAGAAAACCACCACTTTTAGAGACCGAAGTCAATATATCATTACATTAAGAAACGTTTAAAGGGTCCAAATGTCATTAAATAATTATAAATATTCTTTTAAAGTTATATGATGATTCATGTTAGCAAACAACCTCAAATTTTACACATTTATAATTTAAAAAAAAAAAATATAAAAGAACATAGCCGAACACAAATACTATGTATACCATTTTGGCTCTAGTAATATATATTGCCATTTTCATATTTTTGCATAAGTAATAACATTTTGTTTTCTGTTTTTAAAGGTTTTGGTTGTGATTTTTTTGGTTTTATGGCTAATCAAAGGCAAAATGAACGGATACAAAAAAGGAAACCCCAGGGTTGTCTAGCCTAACTTGAAGACTCTTTAAGTACCCAAAATCAACACCACCACCACCCCCCCAAAAAAAAAAGCAACTAACACAGAGAAGTTCCAACCATTATCTGCAGCAAGGCTTGGACAGAGGGCTTGGGTTATTTTTTTGGGGGGGATAGCTATTTTCATCTGAATGTATCATGGCAAAATGGAAGCAACTCGATCTTTGCTTTCCTTTTTTTTATGTGCACCAATACAAGCCAGTTGAATTGCACTAAAGGCGTGAAGAGGGTCCCACACGTTGTATGACTGCAACTGTATCTGGAGTTCATGGTTGGGTTGTTGGTTTGGTTTGGTTGGTTGTTTTAATAAAAAAAAAAAACAAAACCAAAAATAAAAACAAAACCAAAAAGAAAAGGGAGTGCAGCCTTTGCCTCGCATCACCATGTTTCTCCTGATAGCCGGGGAGTCCGTTCTCTCCTCGTTGGCCAAAGTACTCACTAGTTATTACAACACTCAAGACCAAAAGAGAAATAAAAAAAAGTGGAGGGGGAGGGAGGGGATTTTTTTTGTGTGTGTAAAAAAGTACATTTTAAATATAAACCAAGATAAAATGCTTGCAAGGAAAAAAAAATAATAATAAAAACTATGTGCTTTGATCCACATAATCTGAAACACGGGCTGTGGTGTGTTGGTAACTCTTGTGTTATTTATGGCCATTATCATCCCATCTACACAGTTGCACATATCGGTAAAATCTTTTTTTTTTTTTTTTCTTTTTTTTTAAAAAAAAAAAAAAAAAAGAAAAGAAAAAAAGAAAAACACAAAACCCAGGCACTTCGTAGTTATTCGACCGTTTTGGTTTGGTTTGGTTTGGTTTTGTTTTTGTTTTGGTTTTTTTTTGGCTCGCAGAGGTCAGGCCGGCTACAGAAGAAATCTCAGTACGGCCTCCAAACGGACTCATCCATTCTGCCACTAGAATTCAAGACGGTTGGGGAGCTGCTGTGGCTGCCATCCGCCTCCACCCCGTCACTCTGGTTGGGCAAGTTTGGGTTTAACAGCGTGCTGCCGTTGGATGTGGTGGTGCACGGAGGAAGCATCCTGGAGGGGGAGCGGTCCCCTCCCGGCACCATGGGGAACTGGTATGATCCTGACGAAGTGCCATAGTAGAGATATGGAGTGCTGCTGGTCTGGAAAGGTCCACTTTGGTTTTGGGAAGAGCCGGGGTAGGGTGGTGGTAGGTAGGTGTGGTAGTGAGTGGTTGCGGACATACCCAGTGACATGCCTGAGGTGACTGGCGGTGTATAGGTAAAGGTGGCTGGATAGTGCATTCGTGGGTTGGAGAAGCGGCTCTCAGTGAGGGATGAAATGCTTGTGAACTGCCTGGGGTCTGAAAATGGGCCCAGCTCTGAAGCACCTAAAAAATTATAACAAAAGACGGGGGAAAACAATTCTGTAAATACCATTTTTTGTACCAAGTGATGATAGAATTTTATTTTTCTAAGAAAACCCACTTCTTTTGGCCCCCAAGAGAACAGCAGATCATATCAAATAATACATTGCAAGGAACAGAGTCATACACCTGTCTTCTACAAGCGCTGGGCCAAACTCATCCCTGGTCCAACTCCACTGATGCCAATGGAGGGAGCAGCATTGCCAACCCAAAGCATTGAAATGTCACAAGTCAGGCTGGGGAAAAAAAAAAACCAATAAAATCTCAAAAATCAAGAGACTGAAAAAGAGCCAAAAAGAGGAAGGCGGATTTGGACTTGATTTGCCGTCTGACTTCTGAGCTTTGAAGGTTACGTGTCTCTGGGTTTTTGCTAGAGCCTCTTGGGAAAATCAGGTCTGATTGCCCACCAAAGTCGAGATTCCCACCTCAGCACACGCCATCGGGAGCTGGGGTTTCGAGAGAAGCCGAAATTACTGTGCAACTTGAAGTAAAACTACAAGAGTTGGCAACACCAAGTTAGTTGCACCACTGACACCAGGGGAGTTACTGGGTGGAGGGGGGGACTAAGCCCCACTTCTCACCTAAAATTTTTTTTGCCTTAAATATTCGGGTGAGAAGCTGCTCAGCTCATTTCCTAGGGCTGACAAATAGTATTTGCTGGATCCAAAGGATGGGCAAGGCCACTGAGCTGATAGCAAAGATGCAACTTTTATTCTTCACTGCAGTCGATGGAAAATTACAAGCCCAACGCTGGTTTTTGCCATTGGAAAAAAAAAAAAGAAAAAAAAAAACCAAACTTGTTTTCATATATCGTCTGTGCAGGCTGGTTGAAGAAAAAGAGAAAAAAAAAAGCACAAAAGACCACACAGTTTATGGCTACTGTGAACGTCTGGATGGTAACGCTGTGAATTGGGAGTCTAACGCAAAACAGGGATGGGTAAACTCATTTTGCCTCATTTCTAATCCCACATCAAACACCCCAAGTTTCGGAGCAGAACTGGAAAGCAAACGTTAGTAGCCTGGTGAACGGCCTAGGAGGCTGTGGGAGATGGACAGGAGCAGAAGAGCAAGATGGTGAAAGCTTGCGTTGAGAGCCCGAAGAGTGGGAAACTAAAAGGGTGTAGGAAGAGACAGGAAGGGAAGAGAAAAAGCTGCTGAAGAAGTACAGCGCAGAAGGCCAAGATGCATTAGATGCATGTATACATTTTTAGTGAGAGAGAGCTGGAAAAAATGGGGTCCTGCTAAAGGGGGGAAATAAAGAAATCAAATGGGCTTTCCCTGCGCTTCCCAGTCGACACTTCTACAGCTTTGGTCTTCTAAAGCCAAGGGTTCACCCATCTCTCTGCCAGCCTCCCGAATCTGATTTGCCTAAAAGGAATATACGGCACCTTCTAGATGCCAGCCTGAGGCGCTGAACACTGAAACACCCTGTGTGTCCTCAATATAAGATGCAGCAGTACTTTTCCTTGTAGACAGGCTTTGGATCTGACCCGCCAACACTGCTGTGTGGGAGGAAGTTCTCTCCAGCCCTCCTTCCTGCCCTTGGCCCCCTGCAGCAACCACACTGGTGGTTGTTAACATAAACCACAGGCTCAACAGCCCCTGCCACCTTGTGTGGCACATTTTGTGATTTAGATTGCTATTCTCTCCTGCTCTACCTGCTCATTTAACCCACGCCTTCAACAATATCTAAAAGCAGCAGTGGGGCAAAGCTCAGGCACAGCATGGGTTCAGGCTGGAGGACCTGGGCCGCAGCCAGCCAAGAGTCCAAATCACGCAGCCTGAAACCTGGGGTTCATAATCTGCCATCTCAAAAGAGTACAGAGTTTTCAATGGGCAGTAAAAGCCCGTTTCTAACTCTGATGACAATGTGATTACTATTATCTTTATCTGGAACTGAATCAGTGACCTAGGGGTGAATGGGTCTGTCTCCATCATCAACCCCTCCAACCACAGCCCCATGGAATGTAATATAACTTGTACCTTTACAGCAAACACTCTACTACTTGATGCAACTTCTTTCGTTCCCAACTGCAAACAATAGCCAGAGGCAATACCACCCAGATTCAAAGCTGTAATTTTGGAACACTATCCTTTATATTGTGAACAGGTCTGATACGTATCTGGAAATATAAGGTTAGAACATAATTTCCCCAGCTGCTCAAAATACTGAGTTTCAATCTGCTACTGCTTATACTCCTTCTTTTTTTTTTATTGTTATTGCAACTCTCCCAACATGAAGAGAATTGCTCTAAGTTTACCCTGATAGAAGCTAAACAAGGCTTTAATAATCAAAGGTAGAATTGGTATGAGTAAGGGTGTAGAACATCATCGGCATTTTTGGTTTCTTTGCAACCAATACTTTTGGCTTTTTTTTCTTCCTAACAAAGTGTCCACACCATTTTACACATTAAAAGGCGATCTTCCTTTCAAGGCTAGATCCAAATATTATCTATATGGGTACTGCCAAGAGACCATGTATGTGTTGAATGACTGGGAATGTGAACACCACACATAGGCGTTACTAACGTGGGGCTCTACAGACCTTACGTACCCCAGTAAATCCACACTTGTTTGGTTTTACTCTTGCTTGTAAAGCACAATCCCATTTACCCAAAGGCCAAATAGCCATAACCCTTTCTTATCTCACTCATGGCTGTGTCTGCACGGCTCCTGCCCGCTCACTCCTCCAACCCTGTTTTTGCCCAAATGCCTTTTGCTGTCTCCATAACCCCCTGAGGCTGTGGAGGCTGCGATTTGCTCCCAGCCTTCCCAGCCTCCACTGTGTAAAGATAATTTTGAAGGCTGGAAAAAGTTTTCTGTGATGCCTGTTCTAAAGTCTTCTTTGTAAGCCTGCCTAGAAACTTTTTAAAAAGTCTCCTCTAAAACTCAGCTTCTTGCCATCCTCACTGCTATGTGATCTCACTGGTGTATTTTCACCTTCCTCTTCCTCCACCTCCTCCTCTCTTTCTGTGCTACCTCCTTGCCTTACCGTTGATTTTGGTTCTGACTTGGAAACACCAGATGTGTATTCATTTATATATGGTTAGCTCTTTGCCAGACTGGGAAAAGAAAAAGTTCCCCTGGGTATGGCACCCATCTTTGTGTATCCACTTGTGCACAACTAGTGATGTCGATCAGCAACAGGGCAACATGACAGTGCAAGTAAATAATGGATTTATTCCTCTCCCCAGCAGGATTAAAGATTTATGCTAATTTTTCCTCTGTCAGAGCAAGAAAACAATTTGCATGGGTGAATTCCCACTCTCGTGATAGCTTGTATTAAACGGGTGAAGCACAGATCCCCCGCCCTACACCGTGGCTGCAGGATTGCGAAACCTCCCTCCTGTAAAGAGAAGAGACTTTATTTTGTGCCGCCAGAAACACGGCCACAAGCAGAGCAAGGGATTCCCTTTTCCTATACCCTCTGATCAGCTCGCTGTGCTTGACAATAGTGGAAAAAAAAAAAAGAAAAGATTATATTTAATAAAAACCTAAAACTTTTACATCTGAAAGAGTGTGTTTTGAAATCTTTCAGGCCGATTTCTCCCTACCTGGCTCTCAAGTTTTCTGAGCGCCATACGTTTAGAACAGAGAAGTGGTCATGCTAATCTGCCAATATATATGCTAACATCCTAGAATGCCAGAATGCTGCTCCAGTGTGTTTCATATTTAGGAGAAGAACAATTAAAATTCCATGTGGTTTCATTTATTTTGATGCAGAAGCCTCATTAAATACCCTAGACTTGGGCATTTGCCAGCAGCCGACTTGAAATGGGTTTGCATTCGTGCTTAAAAACCACTTTTACCTGTTGCAGCTCTGCAGCTCTGCCGTTTCCAGCTGAATGCGTACCGTGGCCATGTCTCTTTTTCTCTTTACAGATGCTGGCTAACGCCGGCTAACGTTCATTTCTCAATTAATAAGCTGTGCTTGCGGTTTGCAGAAAATAAGGCAACAAATTTCTGCCAGGTTTACAGCACTTTGGCCCATGGCTTCCGATTATTAAAGACCGTAACGTACTGCAGATAGATTAACTCCTTGTGGGCATAGCAAGCTGACATCTACTTTAAAGGGTTATAGGATAATTTCATCACTTACAAATGTCGCAATTTGCTTTGTCATTTAATGCTATAAGGTCACTACCAAAAAAATACCCAAACCCCCAGAAGGTCCCCTTGGCTTATTGCATGTGCCTGATGCCCGATAGGGAAACTTCCAGTACATGCACTCAAGGTGTAATCATTAGATGCAAGAAAACAAGTGGTGCTGTAGTCAAGACTCACTCAGCAGCCTGTCTGAAGGAAATCCAGTTGCATAGAGTTAAATATATTTACCAGTAGCCAAATTATTCACTTGTGTTTGGGGGAACTTCAGTGTTCAGACGTTTGCTGAAGCAAAGTTTTTTGTTCAATGGTTCGATTTAGGCTGGGACATAGCGCTAAGTGACCCATTAAGTTTGGTTTTTCCCTCCCTAACATCTACGCCTATGAATTATATGTGCAGCTTGGATTACTTACAGCTGATAATATCGCCTCGTATGAAGCATGCCACACACTTCACATGATGAGACGATTTTCAGTCTCTCACAGCTTTGCCAAACTTTAAACGTTCTGGCTGAAACTGTCCATGCTGGGCGTCTGTCTCAGGCTAAATTGTGATTTATGCATTTATTTGTTTTTAAAATTTCAGCTGAAACTCTTCTGGTGGGAAAAATATATTGTTTTACTAATCTTAAACTCTGAGAAGCCTTCCTTTGAAAAGCTGTACCAGTTCCACGCTTTGAAGTAAGGACTTGAACTTTGGAATAGGAGTGGCTTTTGTGTGAAAGATGTTGCCATGAAAATCCAGCCAAATATGAACAAACCATGAGCATTCTGACTAAAAATGGGCAGAAGAGTCTGTGCCCCTACAAAGACACTTGTCCAAGGACTGAAATGAAATCCAGGAGTCCCAAGTTCCAGCATTTTTTCTGCAAATATTGTTGAAACATGGAGACATTCCCACCCATCCCTGTGCCAGTCCCGAGCAAGAACTGGTCCATCGGTGGCTCCATTCCCTGGAATGGTGGAGGCCTGACTAAAAGGAGTCCACAGGGATATTTGTATCATATTGCAAAGACAAATTTGGGAAGGCGGGGTTACTTGGGATTTGCTCTTTAAAAATCTGAGAAACTGTCAACGCAACTAGAGACAAACAAACGGGTATTATTAAGGCGACCGGGTGAAGAGTGAGAAAGTTGGGAAATAGCAGCATTCAAGTCACTTCTCCATACGTGCTATGATAGAGCTTTCAGTTGCAGGAGAAGGTGCTATTCCTTTTACATGAACCCTCCTGCAGGCCGCATGTGAGCTGACCTCTGTGAGTCTATGAAATAGACTCATAGAACTGTCTAGGTTGGAAGGGAACTTTCAGGTCATCTAGTCCAACCATCAGCCTAACTCTGAAAGGAAACCATCACTAAACCATGTCACTAAGCACTATGTCAACCCATCTTTTAAATACCTCCAGGGATGGTGCCTCAACCAGAGCTGAGGAATACAGAAGACCGTTGCCTGTATTTCCTCCAAACACACTGCTGGAAGAAATCAGAAGGGGTGAAGTGAACAAGACCAGGGAGAGCCAATTATTTTCCTGAGCAAACTGGGTTTTATACGTGGTTCTGCTGTGTGGCTCCAATGTGACTCAGTTGAAATCTCTCCAAATCATATTCTCTTGCTTTCTGTGCCCAGAGAACATACTGCCTTCTGGTTTGCGTGGGCCCTAAATATTCACAGCCACACCTGAAGCCAACAGGAGCTCAGGTCCAAACATAAGGCCAAACATGAAAAAAATTCCCACTGTAGGTAACAGCCAGAAGGAGCACTGAATTACAGGAGACCTTGGAGTCGGCCTCAGTACTCTTTTTAAAGCGGGTCAGTGCTTTCTAGGGAATATTGCACTGCCCCAAACTGTACGCAAATGCTATGGCAGAAATATTAGAGCGAAGCCCATCAAGAAAGGAAGAATTCCTTCTTCAGAGCAGAATGTAATGCTCTGCAATAAGCAAGGCCTGGGGAAACGCAAAGAACAAGAAGAAAACAAAATATTGAAGAGCTACTCATTAAGTAGGCACTGTCCATCCTGTGCACTGAATGAGACAGGAATCCCGTGGGAAAAGCATCATGTGATCCCATAATTAAAATCTGTAATATAATGCCTAAGCAGAATGAGGCTGATTTAAAGTTGCACAGGCAACGTAAGTACTGAGATTTCCCAATTTCTGAGCACTTAGTTTTGTAACCTTAAGGATTCTTTGCAATGTGTTTGGATGGGGGTGTGTGATTATTTACTAGTTCTGTTCTCCCCCAGCATCTTTCTGTATCAGGGGAGACTGTTATTTCACTCTTCATTTTGGTAAATTCTTGTTGGCTGCCTCTGCTGGTAAGAGTTTAGTGAATCACACACAGCTTGATACTCCTCCTGCCTCCTCCTGAGCAAGACTTTGATTCTCCAGAGGTGCTGTACCAGCTTCCTTGTGGATGCTGCTGCAGGATGGAGCCTGGGACTGCAGTTCCCAGGGATCCCAAACCACCTCCTTCTGTATCTGTTCTTTGCTGCAGCCATTAGGTCCTGATTCATCAAACCTTGGCTGGTGCTCAGCTTCATGCTGGGGGTCAGGGATGCTCCTCCCATGCATCTACCACCCATCACGTCTCTACCTGCTTCAAGGGTAAGGGTCCTGCAGTGCTGGAAGAAGAATGCACAGGGCTTTTCTCTCCCCACTTCACTTTTGGGGATGATGCTTTGGGGAGAGGGTCTACAGGAAGGCTGGGGAGGGTCTGTTTACAAAGCCCCACAGTGACAGGAGGAGCAGAAATGGCTTCAAGCTGGACAAAAGCAGATTTAGACTGGGTATTAGGAATAGGTTCTTTACTCTGAGGGTGGTGGACCACTGGAACATGTTGTCCAGGGAGGTGGCTGAGGCCCTTTCCCTGGAGATATTCAAGATGAGGCTTGACGAGACCCTGGGCAACCTGGCCTAGTTGGGGGTGTCCCTGCTGACTGCAGGGAGGTCGGACAGATGAACCTAGAGGTCCCTTCCAGCTGGACCATCCTACGATTCTATGAGCTTGTGTCATATGGATACTTGCAACCATTTATCATAACGCTTTCAAATTCCCTTCCCCTCCATTTAATTCAGAAAAAAATACAAACCAACAAACAACAACAACAACAAAAACCTTTGCTTCTAAGGGAAGAATAAAAGCATTTTACATCCTTGTTTTTTTGTCTTTTTTTTTTTCCCATGTCACCCTGGCAAACAATAGCAGGAGAAAAGAAAGGTGTGAACTGCCCCTTCTCCCCCCCCTCCTTTTTCCTTCACCTCAACAAGGTGTTAACTTCAAGGCCTAGTTGGGACCATTTAAACTGCAACCTTATGAAGCACAGCAGTCTCACAAAAGTCAGAGGGAGGAAGGAACATTTTAACCCCTTCAGAGCCTCAGGCACAACACCCGAGAACGTGATTCCAGTGCATCTTGCCCCGCCGTCCCTCAGCACCCCAGTTCACAGGGTAAACGGCACGCTCCTGCCTTCTGGGATTTTGGTAACAGGGCTTTGGCACCTAAAATACTGCAGATTAATTTGCAGATAGATGTTTTCACTGAATTTATGGCACAGCACCTAAAGCCTTTTGCTGGGAGAAACACCCCATAAATAACGTAATTGGCAGCGACTGTTAAAGTATCACTCCCGCAAATAAAGGCGAGGGTTTCCCAAGCAGAGCTGTTACCTTGCTGAATGGCAGAAACGGGGTCTCTCTGCACTTCTCTAACCTGGGCTCCATGATTACCCACCCTGTTCCCTCAGTGGGACTTTTCTCCTGGATGAACTGCACCGGGAGAAGGTGATTTTCCTACCGGGTGACACTACGCATCTAAACACAGGTGGCCGCTGGCTGTCCCCCCTCAAGAGGTGGCTCATCCTGAACTTAGGAACACCAAGGGGAAGAAATTCCATGCAGGAAAAAAGCACATGTGGGGAAAAAACAACAACAAATGCCTCCTAGATGGACTGTGGGGAGCAGAAATGGAGCCCTGAAAGCATCAGTTGTCACTGCCTCCTTTATAAACAGTGCCTCTTGTGAAGCTTCATTTATACCGGACTTATAAACCTTTCTAACGAGAACCACAGGAGGGGGACAAATGGTCACATTACAGAAATACGTCCTTGGCTTGTGGTTGTGACTTGCCACTCGTGGATGCCCATAACCTGGAGTGATAGGGGAGCCTCAGAACTTCTAGGCCTTTGCTATCTCATCTCTGTCAACCTGGAGTTGTCACGGGTGATTTGGTGGAAAGGAATTGTAGCATATCAACAGCCCCCTCCCCATTTAGAGTCTCGGGCCATCTATGTGTCACACTGGAAGTTCCTGAGGATAAGCCTCTGCAACCCCCCGTGGCACAAACCCGCACTCGGGTGCCTGTCGCTCCCCCTTCGGTTTTCCCCAATGTTTCCTGCCTGAATTTCAGCCGCCGCTGCTTTTCGCCAGCCCCAGCCGAAACGCATCAGAAGGAACATTTGAGGCTTTTCTTGGATAGCGACCTCGGCCGGCGT
Source organism: Jacana jacana (assembly GCA_013400555.1). Classification (NCBI taxonomy): domain Eukaryota; kingdom Metazoa; phylum Chordata; class Aves; order Charadriiformes; family Jacanidae; genus Jacana; species Jacana jacana. The sequence goes on from VZTM01036893.1 coordinate 138,282, forward strand.
TGTATACAGCCAGGGGGGCGAAACCGCAGGGCTGGGAGCTGTACGGCACGCACGGCCACGACGACGAGCACCGCTACAAATCCAGTGAATGGGAAGATAATATACATCAGGGCTAGCAGTCTACTTTATTACGCCGGGGTTGGGTTTAAGGGGGGTTTTTTGGGTTGTTTTTTGGTTTGGTTTTTTTTTCTTCAGAAAAATGTGCCTTAACTATCCAGTATAAATATTTGTTTCCAATGTTGTCATGAATTGTACTTTTCCACTGCATGCTAGCAACTCAGAAATACCATCTGATCCCCAAGCAGACACAAAGAAACTATGTTTTGCAGGGGCTGGAGAGGGGGTGTGAAGGGGAGTGGGGGAAAGCCCTTGGCACTGCACTGTAATTTCACCCTTTAAACCCCTCTTCTTTCCTCCCCATCCCCATTCCCCTTTCGAACCTCGTTCAACTCATACACGTCCCTCCTGAGGACAGAGGATTCCTTGCTGGTTCTTGATTAAGAGTTTTTAAGAAGCCGGGAAGGAAGATATTCTTTGAAACTGGATCTACTGTAGGATGGGAGCCAGCACACAGGACACCGTGTCTTTCAGAGAGGGCCACACACAGTGCCACTCCAGTCATATGACTTCTCTGTCACATCCTGAAGCCATTTCCAGCTCGTGTGCGAGTTTGTACTCCCATTTAGAAGAGGATGGGATATATTGGGAACACACATATGGAAACACTTTCAGGGAATCAGTTTCCATGAAATCCATAATGAGCCAAGTGGCTTCAGATGTGGCAGTGTGCCTCAGATTAGCCAAAAAAAAAAAAAAAAAAAGAAAAAAAAAAGAGAGAGAGCAAAAGAAAAAGAAGGACAAATCTACCCTTTCAGCCCTTATTTCAGTTTCAAGGGGGGAAAGGAAGAAAAAAAAATAATTAAAAACCACTAATGACTTATGGCTACCAAAACAGGGAGCCACAAAGAAACGGCTAATGAGAGCTCTTCTCCCTCCATCAAATACCAGCGCTGCTATCAGCATTCCCACAGCTCCCAGAAGGCCCTCCCAGCTTCCACCAGCACATCAAGCTTGCCCAGGGCCAGCAGAGCCATGGCCCTGCCTGTGCCGACACACGTTGGTCTGGTAGAGTGCCCACCGCACTGGGACCTGTGTAGGTAAGGGAGAGTTTGGCCAAAATCTACAGCTCAGGGGGAAATGTTGTGTTAGATCAGTCTCCCCAGAAAGGCTGGATTCAGGAGGGACATCCTCTGGATGAGGACATCCTCATTAAAAGCAGGATTTATGGCGGGGATGATGTGTTGGGTGGTAACGATGTCCCGCAGAGGGTGGATATCATCTGCCCGATGTCCTCCAGCAGCCAGGAGCCAAAAGTCAAGGGCAAGTCCGAGGTGCCCTCACCGAGAAGTACCAGTGAGCAGGAATCAAGGAGTGCACAGCCCAAGCCCTGTCGATCCCCAATGGCACAGCAAAGGGCTGGAGGCCACGTCAGTCCTGGGCAGGAGGGAAGCAGCCAGCTCATCTGAGCTAGTGTGGTGCCGGAACAATTATTGCATGGCCAAGGAAGCGGGAAGAAGCACGGAGCAAGTGGCAGGAGTTCAAACGGGAACCAAAGAGATGCTACGTGCATCTCTGTGACAGCTCGCCGCGTTTTTATCACGAGAGAAGAACCAGGAATTTGGCTGCTAATTGGGGCCGTATCCTACAAACCCTACTTTTCCTGACAAACAAACGACTCCACAAATAGTCCCTCTGTTTTCAATAGGGTTATTTGCGGTAGGAGGGACCACCCAACACGAGAGGATCGGGCCCTCCGCTCCCTTGCTCTGCAGCTCGCTTCAACCTTCCGCAGCCAGCTCTGAGCTCACAAATCCCCACCAACTGCACAGGTTTTTCCTCGCTGCTGCTGGAAAAGCCCTGGATGAGAAGCTCCGTGGAAGGGTCTCGTGTGCTATTAATACGATGCTCGCCCCGACTTCTGCCTCCGAAACGGGGATTTTGCGACGATTTGTTTCTCAGGCTGTTTCTTTCCACTCGAGCCCTCGGCACAGTAAACTAACTGAAAACTTCTGCATCAAGGAGAAGGTCTCTTTTAAAGTTTTGCTTGGCTTTGCTTTCAAAGAGTTGTCTGTATATTTTAGAATATGTAGAATTTGCCTTTGATTTAAACCTCTCTCTTAACAATAGACAAGAGACGATTTCTCTACTGAGCGATTTAAACAAAAACAAACATATTTTGGCTACCCGGGCCTTGTTCTCAAAATGCCTCCTTTTTTTTTTTTTTTCTTTCCCAGAGAAAAATCAATCCCTGCAAATTGTTGTGCTTCTGGCCGTAAAAAAAACTTAAATTCACAAATGTAGATAGTCCAAATATTTTTTTCCTGGACAATATCATACAGGGAGGAAGAAAGGGCACCACCCCAGCCCCCAGACATCCATAAACCACAACCTCCCCCTCATCTAAATGACTAAAACCGCTCTTTTCCCCTCAAAAAATAACTTCTCCCTGCGATGGACATTTTCAGCCTCGGTCCCTATCCACATCCAGGGACTTGATGCTGGGTTTTTTTTTCCTCCTGCCTGGCATGAAGTCCTATGTCCCCAGAGGGTAAACAGACAGACGGACACACCTCGCTGCTTGTGCAGCTGCGGGAGCTGCGCGGGAGCCCGGAGAGCAGCAGCGCCGAAGGGGATGGGGATGTTTAGCCCAGGGAGAGCTTCTGGGTACTGGGGAAATCAGAGGGGAGATAGCGGGGAGGCATTTCCATCTTAGGTTAAGGATTTTAGCAGCAGGGGAAATAATGCTGTTGGAGTGAAAACAGTGGAAAATAACTCACCCAGTGATGGCCAGAGATTCTTTTTTTTTTTTTCCCTTACAGTGAGAACACATTTCCCCCAAGTAACACGAACAGCGGTAACGTCAGGCTGTGATAAAATTGTCAAACACGTCAGCGTGACTCAAGAGCCACCGGTCAAAGGAATTTCAGGAGGCTCTGGCTGCACAGGAGCCCCGCGAGGAGATGCGTGGGTGAACACCGAGCCCAACCCCTGCGCCCGTCTCCTGGGGCAGAGCGAGAGCTGAGCGGGGACGTCACCACCCTCGGCACCGCAGAAGCAAACTTGTGGATCTCAGTAAGCTGCAGAGCAGGACTCACCACGGTGTAATGCAGACCTGCCCCAAGTCACCACGAGCTTCGGGGAGACGGAAGAAATCTTTGCACGCAACCACCAGCCTGTTTTAGCTCGAGCTGCTGCTCTTGTAGCCAGGGGCCACAAATACCGACCAGTGCAAAGACCTACAGAGGTTCCAATCCCTGCATTTAGGCACTCTGTGCTCTATCTGGCACCAGACTGCCATCAAATCCAGCAGGACAGAGCTTGCTAAACACGGCTGTATAGCAGGACCAGAGGCACTGTATAACTTTTCATATTCAGCACATAATCACTTGAACAATATATGATTTTCACTCTCATTTAATCAAAGCAGCGTAAAGCCCTCTGTATAATCTTTTCATTCATTTCAGACCCAGCCCGAGTTTCTTACTAAATTAAGGCAAGTTACTGTAAGCTGAGTTTCAACCCATTATAAGCCCGTCCGCACAGCATCTCCATTCATCAGCAGAGCTGAAGCTCAAACCAGCCCAACTTTGAACACCTCTAAATAAATGCTTCTTCTCCATAGTGTAAAGTCTGAATATGGTTTTTATCCCCCCAGGAAACTGGCGATGGAGAAAGAGAAACAGACTTTGGTCTGTAATAGCTCACATCGTAAACATGCTTTAGGCTGTTTGCTGTACGGCAAAAAAATCACTATTGATGGTCTCAACTTAACATCCAAGTTACCACAGCTCAGCTAAACCTCAGTGACAGTCACATGAATGGCCATGGCTGATGGTAAATGTGAGATACTACAATTCTCTACCAGGGGATTAAGCAAAGACTCGCCAGCTTCAGCTCGCCATAGGCTGCAGAAAGGCACGCTCCTCCCGCAGCCGAACTGAGCCCCTGGTGAAGTCAGGATAACCTGGCTAGTCTCAGAATTTGCTTTGTTTCAAAAGAGAGCTTGGACAACTTCTAACCAGGCTGGTAAAAAAAAAAAACAAAACAGAAACATAAATGAATGGTGGAGATATTACACGGGATAATTTCATCCTGGCAAAAAAAAGAAGCCTATGTTATTTAGAAGTTCAGACAACCCACTTATCCATTAAAGCTGTAAAAAGAAGGAATGTGACGCATTGCCTTCTGGCTCTTGCTACTGATTTGTTCTGTGACTTCGGGCATATAATTCGATTTTCCTGGCTAAATTTTGCTTGCTATAAGATGGATATTTTAATCCTTTGCATTAGCCAAGTGACAAATGTCAGTCGCACAGTCTGGAAAATACCATGAAATCTTTCGCTGGAAGACGCTGTAAAGTTACACAGATTCAAGGCAAAAACCATCAGACCTTTTTTTATAAGCTCTTCAACAGGTGAAGGCACAGAAAAGGTGGCAGTCGGAGAGAGTACAGAGAACTCAGCTTAAAATAAGTTTTCAGACGCAATCGCGATGTCTGAAATTAAACAAACAAGAAGAAAAGAGGCGTACAAAGTCAGCCTGAATTATGGCCTTCACTTGCCTTCATCTGCTTGAGAAAGCAACAGCTAGAATTGCTTTAAACCGAACGCCCCTCCAGCGCATCTGCAGAGCAGAGCGGTGAGAGCAGGAGCTGGCCCGGCTGAGGACCAGGCGCCGTGCTCCAGCTCCACTGCGGCTGGAACAGCTTCCTCCATGGGCAAGCAGCCTGTCCTCAAAACAGCTCCAAACCAGTCTGGCCCACCTACATGGGCCAGGCCAAACGAGGAACTGCTTGGGTTTGGACTACCCTTAAACCCAGCTTCCTATCTAATTTTGGAATCGAAGACGACGGCTCCTAATTGGGGTCTGGTGGTACTTAGATCCTCCCCTGCGCTCCTTTACACCCATAAAAGAAAACAACATGGGTTGGCTTTTAGCAGGAATCAAAATGAAAACAAAAACAACACACACAAAAAAAATCCCTTTAGAGGGAGATATTTGAGAGAGGAAGAGGGAAGAAAGGGGGAAGAGAGGTGCTTTTTTCCCATTGCCAGGATTCCTCTGTGGCTCCTCCAGCCATGCCAGCATCCACATCAACAGTTCCCGGGGACTTCCTCAGAGGAACTTCTGTGAGACGCCTCATCCAATGAGCCATTTCAGCTGAGGTTTATGTTGCAGAGATTTGGGGTCAGCAGCCCTCCTGGTGTTTTTGAGGCACTTGCTTCCCTTCCTATATGGTAAACCAGTTGCCTCTGCAGAAGGTCTAATTTTCAGCCCTCCGTCCCCAGTCCAGATGCCAGCCTTTGCAATCTGTGCCCTAGAGGCTACCAAAATGTTTATGCTCTTTTTTTCATGGGGGTTTCTACTCTACACCTTCCCTCTGTCAACGCTGACAAACCCTGCACAGCTCTAGGTCTACTCACCGTCCTGCAGAGACACCTCCCAATTCACGGCCAGCCAGTCTCATTCAGAAACCCCAGGGCTATTTCGAATATAATCATAAAGCCCCCATCACTTCTCAAGCATTTATTCATATATTCCTTTATAATGCTAGCTTTGACTTCCTGTGTTTTTAAGTTTATTTTCTAAATAACTTTGAACTGGACCGAAATAACCTATTTCAACCTTAATGTAGGTTTTTGGCTGGGATTTTTCCTTCTTTGGGACACGGTTTTATTTTTGTTTTCAGTGGCAGCAACACACATAACCAGTTGGCTACACTTAAGAGGAATGTCCTGCAAATGTTCGATCCTATTTCTGCACAGAGGGGCACAGATCAGATGATCCCATGAGGTCCCCATCAGTCCTATATGACTACGACACTACAGACCTATAGGAAACAGAAGAAATGATCTGGCCTCTGGGGCCATTCCCACCCACCTAAGGGTAAGTAGGTTCACAGAAGTCTATCAACAGCTATTGAATACAGCGATCCAGATGTAAACATCCAGCTTCAGAAACCCTTGGAGGTTGGGAATATATACATATATTTTCTGGTTTTACACTCCAGGGGAACTGAGTCACTACTTTTGGCCATGTTTAGAAGGTGACAGGTCCTGGATGGACCCTTGGTCTAATAGCGTGGAGCTGATCTTCTGCCCCACTCTTACTTTTTCTTCAGTAATTATGCTGATCAACACTTCTGCCCTTTTATTACAAGCTGCAATGGACAGCTTTGTGCTTGCTTCCCTGCTGCCCCTGGAGCCTGGGAAGAGATGAAGAGCCACAGAACTATCTTAGCACCCTTCTTCAAACATCACCCTCCTGACTCATGCTCAACACCACTTGCCTCTAGCGAGGCCACCTCTCTGGCTCTCTTGCATTCTGTTGCGCACCTTGTAGCCCGTTGTACTTAATTTCAGAGTGCAAATTCATAGAGGACAGAGGTGACCTCCCTTTTTTTCTTCCTGCTCTTTAATTACATAGTCGTTAGCACAATGGGACTGGACTGCCAGACACTACCACAACTCGAACAGTATTAGCAGCTGCTGTCTATCGTGTGGTCAGCAGTGGTTCCAGCAAAGGCCCATGAAGTACTCAGAGGTACAACCATTACTTTGATCACTGATCTGCATCGCCTGCAGAAGCCCAATTTGGGCGTTCCAGCTAAAGTTCAAACCTTGCGTGAAGCCTGGACAAGGGGACCAGCAAGGGGACCAATCTCCAGTTTGTGGAAATCTTTCAAACCCACCTTCAGCTTTCAGCACAGCACAGAACATAATTTCAGCACAGAATTAAATGCAGCAAGCTGTGTTTTTACAGACATCCATCACCCAAAAATAATGTGCCTTATACATGCGGTCCTGTACCGGTGCTGCAATCCTGTTTTCCCAGGAAGCCCATTGCGCAGCCTAATTGGATCAACGAAACCAAGGTGGACATGGCTTTAGCTGCTGGCTTCTACTCTGCCAATTCTAGACAGTGCTTGTTTAATAGAAAACAGAAAAAAAACCCACTGATGCCTATGGATAAGACAGTAATAGTCCTATTAACCTTTAAAAATAACGGGTGGAAACCACATGTGGCATCACTGGAGCTTGTGTAGGGACTTTTCATGTCAGTTAAATGAAAGAGGCTTTGTGGGGGCTGCTCCTAATCCAAGAGTACCACCTTCCACTTCTCACCACCAGAGAAATATGGTGTTAAGAGCAGAAGGATGAACATGAGATGCCCAACTCCCCTCTATTTTGCTTGCAGATCTGCTCCTACTTTTAAATCCCCTGGGGCTGTTTTTCTCTCCTGACGCTCTCCGGTTCCCTCAGCATGGTTGCTCTTCATTCTCCCAGGAGCCCAGGGAGGCTTTCTCCAGCTGCCTACCCTCAGCACTTCTATATTATAAAATAACATATTCCGGCAAACATTCATGGCTACCACAGGATAAAAGGTCAAGTGGGTGGTTTGAGCGGCCTTTGGGAAAAACAACCAGGAAGCTTGGAGGTGACATGGGCCAGGCACGGTTGAAGATGCAAGACACTGACTCCTCTTCCACAAGCACCCTTACAATGCCACAAACCCCCTTGCATTGAGCATATGATCCTTCTTGTGCCACAGCTAAACATCTCCATGCACTGACAGCATTGCCTGGTCCAAGTAATTCCAAGGTTTTAATGCAGTTTCAACTCTCTATTTGCAGCTTGGCCCATGGAATAGTTATGAACGTGGAGAGCAAAGAGGCTGCTCTGGCTGGGTGTCTGCTACCCAACGGGGCCACAGCCTGAGCAGGCTTCTCTTTACTTTTGACTGAGCAAATGCTAAGTAAACCTGGAGGAAAAAGCCCCTGTGGCTATAGCTGTGTTTCTTAAAATGAAAGTTTAATCAGTGTATGAAAACGAGGGGAGAATGCATATCCTGTTGTCCTATTCTTGTATTTCCATCTAGGGTAGTGGGTGAGGAATTAAATTCAAGTTGTTAGAAAACATGGGAGGGACTTTACAACTGGGCAAATACAAAAGCAGAAAAATTCCTAAAGGAATTGCAGAAGCCCACAAAGTCAGTGAAAAATGCTTTCTCAGTGCGTTTTTTCAGGTGGGTTGGAAAACTAGAGTCCCACTAGTAATTCAACCAAAAATAACTTCTCTTCAGCGGATACTGTAGGAGTGTGGCTGATTAGGAAAGGGAACTTCCACTATTTGATTGATCAGAGTGAACCCACGGGAAATTAAATGACCAAAACATTTTTGCACGGTCCCCCTCCAGCCTCCTCGCAAGTCAAACCAGCTTGGTGTCCCACAGTGCCCAGTTCCCTGTGGCTTCTGCCATCTCCCTGAGACCCACCACAGCAATCTCCTTTCTTACCCACCTCCTTGTTGTATCTGTCACCGCCACAGGAACCCACTCGAACCTCAGAAATAAAACTCGGTGCTGCAATCTGGCAGACAAAGTTCAAATGGGTGGAAACTGAAGTTAGACAAATTCAGACTAGTAATAAGACCCACATTTCCAAAGGCAGCTTAATTAGCGTCTGTAACCAGAGGTTGTGGTGGATTTTGCTTCCCTGGAAATTTTTAAATGAAGACCAACTGAGTTTTTGGGTTGGGGTTTGGGATTTTTTTTTCCCTTTCTTTCTCAAAGGTTATACTCAAGTTCAAACAAGAGCTAATTTGGGGATATCTTACAGCTGGGTTCAAAGCAGCTGATCATATGGGCTTCACTGTATTAATAACTTATGAATGTATCTATCTGTGGAAAGCTCTTTATATCAAATTATTCCTCCCTGAGTTTTATCTGTGATGCTCCACCATTGCTAAAAATCCTTGCTCTCTGCAAAACCTCCTGGGACACCACTGAACACCGCATGGGTGCAGGGTCAGGTTTCCCCCAGGGGACCCTGCACCACCCACACATCATTCTTGTGGACATGGGGAACCTGTCCCAAGCTCAGGAAGGTATCTCCAGCTTTGATCCTTTCCCTCACTCTTTTTTGAGTCATTCTGAAAGCAAATATTAAGAGATCTCCAGATTAGTGTCCCCAAATACCCTCCCTTTATGCATATAAAATAGTTCATTGTCTCTTAATAACATCCTTTATGAGCCACGTGAAGGTGTGCACCTTCATTTTATCTCATTCATCTTCATCTCCACTGCCTATGTTGTTTTCCTTTGTACAACACCAGAAATCCTGAACTGCTTACATAGCTCTTTCCTAACCAGTATCAGCCCAGTATCACCAATATAAACGCTCTTTTAAATCTGACAGCCAAGCTGGCATGACACCAACTCCTTTTCTCCTAAAACATCCATAAATAGTAGAGGAGATTTGGACATCTGCAAAATGGGGCCAACAACCATTTACTAAAACCACTTAAAAAAGGTGTTGTGAAGCTCTGTTGGGCTCTACCACTCCCTTTCTGACCAAATACAGCATGGTCAAATTCTCCATGGCCAGAACTGCGGGGAAATTCCACCAAAAGTCAAGGCAGCTCCAGGTATTTCTACCAACAGCAGTTTTTGCCTCTTGAATTGTATTTTTTACTGCAAGATTTCCAGAAATTGGCTTTTCAATCCATACTCCAGGATGGCATAAGATACTTTCCAACCTATCCTGTACCAAACACAGTTGCAGATTGAGAAGGACCAAATTCTCCCACATTTTATGGAACCATTTCATAAAATCACCTTTTACAATGAATCAGACCAAACTGAGTGCAACAAAGACACAAGTCCACCAAGACTTATGGGCAAAAGAAGCGCTCCTGATCACCCTGTATGTCCCAAAGAACTTCACAAATTGAGTTAGATTCCCTCTCTGTATCAGGACACACATGGTCCTGCATCAGCCACCACCGCTAGCTCCATCCTACATAGAAAATCAATGCCGTTTCCACCGAGGGGATGGAGAAATCATCATACGCCTTTGCACGAGGATGAAACAAAGAGCTCAGTCCCCACAGCCTTCCTCTTAGGAGCTTCTTGGCTTTATTGGGAGCACACATCTTGGTAATGGCTCAGGATCTGGCCCTTTCAAAGTCTGGAATCAAGCGCCCGGTTGCCCCATTAACAATTAGCATTCTGTTTACAAAACCCAGCAGAGTCAGTAAGAATAATCATTACAAAACATGCTCAGACTGTGATTCCGGTTTAAGTTAATATAATTTTAATGAGTTCTTCAGAAAAGGCCTGGCACTTATGGAAAAATTTCCTTAATTAATATCAGACCCTAAATTAGTAATAAAAAAAAAAGCCCTGAATATCATTTGGTCTCAAGCTGGAACTAAAGTATGTTTTGGCATCATTACTAACTGTTAGCAGCAAGTTCTGGAAACAGATGCAAATCTTGATATGTGTCCTAAATATAAAACACATTGCAAAAAAAAAAGCTCAGATAAAAATATATCTATACATCCACATATATTTGAGTGTGCTATTTCCTGCCTGTATCAGCAACAAATTTATTCCATTTAAAAACATTCCACTTGTTTCTTTTTGGTATTTTTTAAATCCCTTATTTCAGGAATAAAACTCTTTCCCTCTGCCTTCATTTTTCCTGTTTATTTCCTCTCCTGACAGCCGTTTTAAGTAAATGAAAAGGGATTAAAGACACACATTATAATATTGAAACCTCTGAAAATCAGCCCACTTGTTTCACCAACTAAATATGGGTATAGGTGCCTACTTTGAGGCCACCCACGCTTGAAAAATTTGGCCTTCGTCCTTGAGGTAGGGATCATGCAACATATCTTCTGGACAATTACTCCAATGAGAGATTCTACCCAGCAGAGAGGCTGCAACTGAAACCCCACAGAAGAGTGCCAAGGTGCTGAGATTCCCAGGTGGCACCAAGTGGGCAGAAGACTAAAAATGGAAAACCTGCGGTAAACAAAATAAATAGAACCACTGAAAAATAATGAGAAAAAAAAAAGGGCAAGTTACAAGTTTAGAGGGGGCAGCAGAATGAGCAGGTTGTTTCTGAAGACCCGAGCTCCCCCATGTTCTTTACTTTGCCTTAACTTGGTGTCACCTCGAAGGGAAAGCATTGAAAATTAGCTAGGAAAAATGGAGACAGAGACAACCTTGAGTCTTTCAGCTTCCATTTCGAAAAGAAAAAAAAAAAAAAAAAAGAAGACAGAGTGAAAATTGTTATAGTCACCAAGAAAAACAGCACAGCACAGCAAGCGCACCAGAAACAGAGCTGGCTTCTTGGGTTTGCCAAGAGCCTGAGACAATATTGCTGAAGCGTGAACTGCTCATTCATTTCAGGAGCTGCTAACACCAAGGCCCTTGCTGGCAATAGCCATGGTATTAACCATTTCTCTGCTTCCCAGAGCACGTGAAGAGGAAACGGAATGATATCTTGGAGACAGCACCAATGCCTGCTCTTATTAAGGGCTTTGCCCGTAATTGGGCTTATTACCCGCAACATTTAATTAAGTTAGTAGGAATTAGGGGATGCAAGAATAGATATTTCACATGACCACAGTTTTCACTTAGTGACTGTAAAGTTTTCTGAGCTCATTAGAAGAAGATAAATAATTTTTCTTTCTTAGTCTTTCTATTTTCCAAAGAACAAATCCCCCCCCAAAGGGAAAATCCTTATTATAAAGATCACGCGTGTATGTGACGTTAAGCAACACCCAAGGTAATTCCCATCCAGGGTTGGAAAGCCAAGATGAGAACCTGTACAGGACTTCAAGAAAACCCAGCCCAGTGCTCTGAACCATTTTCTCATTAACACACAAACACTAAGTCCAGAGGTTCAGCTGGAGCTGCTTCCATTATACGCGATTTTTTATTTTAGGATTTGTAGGCTTACAAGAATGAAAATTAAATTGTGTAAAGGAACAGTATTGTCACTGAATAGGGCATGGCTGGCATGTGCAGGGCTGCATTTATACTTGCTAGCCCTCAGTGAGCTGGGAGAACAGGAATGTTTCTTAAATTCAGAATCCGATGAAGGTCCAGGATGGTCAAAAACGATGTGGTGGTATCTACAGAGCGAGACGAATTAATGGGAAAGTTTGGCTACACTTAGACTAGCAAACAGTCCCGGGTCAGGGCCCATTTTCTGACTCTAAATCCAGCCAGGGTGGTCTAGCCACAGCTGTAATATCAAATCCTTTTAGCATCCACAATGGGGTGGCTGCCTCTGAGCTGCCCACAGGAACAGGTTTGGGACTCAGCTCGTTTCCAGACCACACCTGGGACCTGTTTGTGACCGTGCTGGCCAACCCTGCTCAAATCCAGCCTCACTAACAATTTAACCTCACCTGTATGTAACAGCCCAGGTCCCACCACTGTGTAATTTCTTGATAAAGATACTAATTTCTGGCCATTTTAGGTCAGAGTGATGGGTCTGCAAACATTTTTTTGTTCAGAAGTCTGAGCCCAGCATGTCCCTCATCTATCTCAGCTCATCCTTATTCAGTGAGACTCATCCTCTCAGCTGGAGATGGACTCTTTGTCAGGGAGTGTAGTAACAGGACAAGGGGTAACGCATTTAAATTGGAAGAGAGGAGATTTAGATTACATACCAGAAAGAAATTATTTCCTGTGAGGGTGGTGAGACACTGGAACAGTTTGCCCAGAGAAGTTGTGGATGCCCCATCCCTGGAAGTGTTTAAGGCCAGGCTGGATGGGGATTTGAGGTGTCCCTGCCCATGGCAGGGGGTTTGGAACCTCGTGATCTTTAAGGTCCCTTCCAACTCTAACCATTCTATGATTCTATGACTCTGTGTTACACTTGCAGGGCAGGTCCTCCAGCATCTTAAGACCTTGACCCCACAAGCATATCTCAAAGGTGAAGCAAAAAGCAAGAGACCAGTGTTTAGGCAGAAGGGTGAGGTGGTCCAGGAGAAGCATAGGGAAAGGAGTTTCTCTGCCTTCCTTCTCAATGTTCTCAACAAAATTTAAGCACTCTTCAATCACAGATCAGGTAGAGGTCAGGGTGAGGCAGACCACAGCAGGACTGTGATATGGGTATGTTTATGGGACGGTTAATTCATCTTTTAAATCACCTCACCAAAGGCAGACTATCAGATCAGACGTGCCTGTACCTGAACTGCTCACCTAAGCTCGCTCTAGAGCCGGTGAAGACAAACAGGCTCTTCCAAGGCACTGCCAGGGACCAGTATAGCTAACCTGCAGACTGGCCAAGTCCTGCAAATGCCAGTTTGTCCCCACTGCCTCAACAGGTAGCTGAGGGTGGCCATTTCAGATATGGATGTCTACCCTAAGGACATCTATGACCTCCTTCACCTGCTGCTGAGCAGCCCTCTTTGTGACTGCAGGAACAACCCGACCTGTCCTCCCTGCTCTGAACGTTCCATGTGCTGAGGACTGGCTGGATCTGTCCCAAAGCTTTATGTAAAACGGCTGTGATGTGTATTTATATGAATCATATACATTAATTACATAATAGACACCCATGCTCCCCATCCCACATGCACTTTGGTTATGCATAGGACACAAAGACTGAGTGCATTCTCTATGAATCATGCAATAAGACTAGGTCCCTCAGGCAAAACTCTCTCTAAAATGACCATGGCTCATATATTCCCATGGTTTCCACTACAATATTATTTAATTAAGAATATTAATCTGCTAGGCCACCAACTTTCACTGTCTTTTGGGGAAGTCTGAGCAGACAGCTATTTTAATAAAATATGGGGAATCTTCCTCTTTTTATGCCTGAGTCGGTGCAATAAGGTAAGGCAATTGCATGGCCTATGTGCTTATTTTTTATTTATTCTTCATATGAACATGAGACTTCTGCACCCAAGAGATCATTGGTTCAAAAGTTGCATGAGTGATGCCAGGTAATCTTTTTTTGCTTTGCTCTTCACCTTTTGCTGTTGGATACTGCCCAAATATGGGTGACACATCATTAGTTACTCGTACGACACTGCACATACAGCACCGTTCCCCACTGGGAGAATAAAAGAGGACTACTTGAAGTTTGACAGCCACGGGTATTCATTTGCACGTGCCTGCAGCATGGATGCAAACATTTCGGTTGTGCAAAGAAATCAGTCTAGACACTGACAGGACCAGTTCAGCCACGTTACACCAACCTGCCCGAATAACCCCTCAGGGTTGCAGCCTGCTGCCCTTTTCCCCTCTCCCATGGGACTGAAAACTCCATGAGAACTCCCAGGACAGGTCGCACAGGGCTGTGAGCAACCTGGTCTAGTGGAAGCTGACCTTGGCCATGGCAGGGGTTTTGAACTAGAAGACTCCTTTCAACTCTAACCATCCTATGAACTTCTATGGCAGTCCCTCATCACCTCCTGTTCTACAGGCTCAAACCTCTTCTGACACTCAGCCTCATCTGGGATGGAAATACAGGCATTCTCGTCACCAAGAGATGTACCCATCCCAGGATGGGGGGGAACACCACCGTTTTCGACATGGAATGGGTACGTTTCTGGTCAAGGGAGTAACACCAGACATAGTTCCTGAGGGCTGCCACTGACAATACAGCCAGAGAGGATGCTTTTGAAGGACACATTGCTTCATTAGATGGTATATTCTCAACATCTGGGTGATTACAACTTAAGCAGTCGGCTAGGCAGAGCCATGGAGGCCTGTGAAAACGCTGGGTGATGTGAAATCGTGGCAGGTAGGAAGTCCTGTGCCTGTAGGTGTGACATCCCAGGCCTAAGGGGGAAGTTTTACCCATTTTTGCTTCTGCATGATGTTAAGCAACAGGCAGTAAATATGGTATTCATTAAAATTACCTTGTATACTTTTAACAGCCTTGATAATCAGATTTCTGCCACTGTATCAGAAAGCAAAGTTTGTTTTTATTCAAGGCCTTGTAAAACTCTAATTTCTCCCTCATGCACTGGAGGTGCCTGAAGTTTTTTAATGTGTTTAGTGTTTCTTAGCAGTCATGTTTTCCCTCCTCCAAAGCTCTGCTCCCCTCTGAAAGACACATCATGCATCTGGGTGGAGGTTCGTGTTTCTCCATGTGCGAATGTTGTAAAGGGCAGATGAAAACTTGCATTTCTCTCTACTTTATACACAAAAGGGGTCAGATCCTGCCCTCCCCCCTGTGGCACTGCTCCATGGAAACCCTTGGGAGGAACCGCAGGGTTTGCAGCTGGTGCTGCAAGGAGCCTCTTTGAGGCATCAGGGCTGGTCCTCCACCCAGGAACGCCGCTCTGCATTTCTGAACGTCAGCAAACTCTGCAGGCAACCTCTGGCACTTGTGGAAGATCAAAGTCCTCTTTTTCAATCTTGAATCTAACTGGCAGCAAGATCCCCACCCTGGGGAAAGGTTAAGCGCGTTGCGGAGGCGTCAGTCGAGCCCCCAAAAA